>LBNU01007090.1:1269-14353 GCA_014162995.1 Artemisia annua
CTTAGTATCACGGTTGGTTTATAATATCACCGTTTTATAAATATCACCGTATCATAATATCGTTAATATCGCCATAGTTATCATGCTTTCTTAATATCAAAGTTAATTTTCTTAATATAATCGTAACTTTTCTTAATATCGTAATAAAAAAAACATTGATATTAAGATTTTTTACAAATATCAAAGTAACTTTTTAAGTAAATATCGTTAATATCACAATAGAACTCATAATATTTGTTAATATCATGGTAGGACTCATAATCACAAAACAAAAAAGTGCTCATAAAAATCTGAAAAAATAAAAAAATGAAAGAAGACAACAATAGTAAGGAGCCCTCAAAAAGAAAAAATTAAAAAAAATCATTTGCATGGTCAATTGGTACCGCGATAATAGCGCGTGTGTGTGATGTGTGTGTGATTAGATCTAGATCAGATCTGGATGGACGGTCCAGATCTGTCCGTACGTCCGCACTAAAATCCAAAATCCGCACGTGATCCTCACTCTCTCTCTCTCTCTCTCTCTCTATATATATATATATATATATATATATATATATATATATATATATATATATGTATATGTAATAACAAATGAATAATAGGGTATATATGTAATTTACCACAAGACATACTAATGATTAAATTACACATGTCATGATTTAAACAAAGGTAGCCCAGGTCCAAAGTAGCCCATGGGTATTTTGAGCAATTGAAAGATTCCGGTCCAAAAAATATAAACTCCTTGGGCTACTGGTCCATATCAAGAATTTTCACCAACTAAAAAGCTGTGGTTTTATATCCGGGACAAGTACAGGTATATTTCTTCAATTCTTCCTAATATATATGGAGTAAAAGGATAAGTATTTTTTTCAAGTTAACGTCTCATATTGTTCATGTTGTATCAATTAAAAATAAGAAAATGATAGAATGGCCGACCATCATTAATCAACTGAAAGACCTATTATTTTACTTACTCTCACAATATTACTAACATGAGAAGAAAATGAAAAAGTTAAAGATGAGAGGATCTCAATCCAATAAAAAACGTCGCAACCACAAAAGTAAGGAAGTTGTAAATGACAAAAATGTAACTATATGCTATAATAATTTTCTTGAACCATTGCTCAGAAAGGGTTATAGAACTTATAACAATAATTTCTCCGTCCCAAACTATTTTTTATTTTTTATTTTTTTTTTAGATTGTTCAAATTTAATGGTCCATTACTAAAATTAGATATGGAAGTTTGATCGAGTTTATCATATTACTCTTCTTTGAAATTATACTTACAAACTTAAAAAAAAAAATAATAAAAAATAAAATCAAATCAAATAATAATAATTAATTAATTTTTTTTGATCAGATTAATTAATTAATTAGCTAATGTAAAATTGATATTCTGATAAAAAGTAAAAAAGATAAACCAATAAAAATTATGTTTTTGTTAAACTGTGTGTTTTTTAGTGTAGAAAATTTTGGGACGGAAAGAGTAACACCATGAGCTTTTGTCAATGGAAGAGATCTAGCTTGAAAAACGTAATAAAAAATTACACATGTAATTAAACACAGAGTTTGGTGCCTAAGAAAGAGCAAGAACAACCATATCTAAAACATAATATAATAAAATCCTATCCTATATAAAACACGATTGCTATTTTTAGCGGGAAAAAAATCTGAATGGTTGAACGAAATTTCAAACAGAATCCCATTAAGGCATTAATTCATAAATTTTAAAAACACCATTCAATGCCGATAACTAATATTTTTCCAAAATCCATAATCACAAAAACCCTAACTAAAAAAATACAAAATCAAAATTGTTTACACACAATCGTCTATGAAGCAAAATCCATATATCGTTTTAGAATGGCATTTATATATCGTTTTAGAGATTTTACCTCCGATCTTGAGTTTGAGGAAAGGCTTCAGGCAGTCAAAAGGTATTACGTTTGCATACTTTATTCTTTAGCATCTTTTTGGCATAATCATTCAGTTTCACTATACTTTCTTAGTATCCCGTGTAATTGGCCTGGAAGCATTAAAGCGATTGGGGTTCGTGTTGCTACATCA
This sequence comes from Artemisia annua, assembly GCA_014162995.1. Lineage (NCBI taxonomy): Eukaryota > Viridiplantae > Streptophyta > Magnoliopsida > Asterales > Asteraceae > Artemisia > Artemisia annua. Next base: position 3,338 of record LBNU01007090.1, read on the forward strand.
GATTGGGATTTGGCATTATGATTGTCGAATTCGTTTTCTTTCATTTGAAGTTTTGAACACATTTCAATAACATGTTAAGAAGCAATCTGAAACAGCCCTTTTGTGATAAGCTTAAATTAGCAATCCAAAACACCCATCATAAAATGCAAAACAGCCCCTTTATCTGGTAAGTGAGCAATTCCAAACACCCCCTTTTAAATGATTTGGATCTGCTGCAAAACTAGAGTTTCAGGGGGTGTTTGGGCCTGCTGCAATATGTATATTAAAGCAGTGTTTAGCTATGGCTGCTGCAGTTTTTATGGCTGCAAAAACTAAAGTTTTAAGGGGTGTTTGGTTCTGCTACAAAATTGCAATTTAAGGGTTGTTTTGGTGTTTTAGGATGAATGAAAATGCACATCAAAATGTCCTGTTAAGTGGCAAGGGTGCTTCTTAAAGTAAGTGGTGAAGCACTTGTGGGTGACCGTGAACAAAATATCGACCAAAAGGTATGAAATGTGTATCATAACTTTGGTTTAGTTGAAATATTAGTTACCTTTGGTTTTTTGTTGCAAGGTTTAAGTTACTCTGCCAACGATAGAAGTACGATATGAGCATTTGAACGTGGAAGCTAAATTGTTTGATTGGTGAGAGAGGCCTGCCAACCTTGGGCAATAAGGTCTGCAAGATAGTTGAATCAGCTTTAGCTTGTGCTGGCATTAGATTGTCTGAAAGAACTAAATTCACAGTTGTTATGATGCTTCAGGGATCATTAAGCCTTCACGGTAACAACAAATTACTTCCTTTTATGTATACTGCTTGACAACAATGCCTCAAAAGTGTTGACGTGAAAAAAGTTATCAAAAGCATTGGCCCAATATATAGAACCTTGAATGAGACTAAGAACCAACAAGTTTAACCACTTGTTAATTTCCATGATTCATTTAAAGAGCTCACTCTTATTAACTCTTCTGTTAATAGGACGACACTACTATTAGAACCACCATCCTCTGGAAAGAAAACCTTTTTTACAGGTCTGGAAGTTTAGACTCTAGCTAAGGTTAGTCTGCTTGCATATCGTAGATATTAAAAACCGAAGCACGTTTAGTTCTCTAAACTTTTCTCAATATATGACCTATAGGTTGTAGGTAAAGTAACATACAATGGCCATACACTCGAATAGTAAGAGGTGTACAAGATAATGTGTAAATATCATAATGTGTGAATACCATAATCTATGAAAAATAGAGTGCTTGCCAAATTGTGGGGTACAAGATAATGTGTAAATACCATAATCTATGAAAAGTAGAGTGACCGTGAACAATATATCGACCCAAGGGTATGAAACGTATATCATTATTTTGTTTTAGTTGAAATATTACTATGTTGGCTATTATTAGCATATAATGTTGTTACATTTGATTTATAGGTTACAATGGCTATTGCAAGAGAGGTTGCCTGATGTGACTAGGTTTGGCATTGAGGTAAATTTCCAATTTCATTTGCAATATTTGAGTATCCATTAATTATTCATATGTTTACTTTTAAAGACCCTAATTGAGCACGCGTATTACAAAATTTGCAGTTATTGTTCTAAAAACGCATACACTGACTTTAAGTCGTAGACTATGGTCTTATTCTGTAATACTCACACCCTTGGTTTTATGCTGAGATATTTGTAATGTCAATTGTGTCTTGATCTCTGTTTGATATCTAAATTATAAGACATTTGAAAAAATGGCTTATTTTTAACAATAAAATAAGCATCTGAAAATTAAGAGAAATGTCAACAACATGTTTAAAGATAATTGTGATTGGAATTTAAAAATTAAGCTAGACGGGTTTCAATTGCCCAAGTGCCTGTTCCCTTTTTTGTTAGTGGATAAGATTTTTCCCACAAGTGCCTAGACCATTCTTTTTCTCCACGGGCACCAAACAAAGATCATACGGTTCATGGAGTGAGGACCTAGAGCACATAACAAAGGATTTCCACGTGGTAAGCAATTATTTGTAAAACTGATTATAAACGGTTTGTTACTTTATTCAAGTTCAGGGGTTCGTTTCTGTTGGATTGGTTCAAGTTGAGTCATTTTTACATGTTGCTTTACTTTTCTCTTTTTGTAGTTGAAGGTTAAAGAGAGGGTTCTTAAAATATTTTGGTTTCGTTAGTTCCTGCAATAGAGAGTCTGGAAGCAAAAAAATTATGTACTAAGATTAGCAAAAATCGACTAATTACATTAGACGTGCCACTGTAGAGTATCTGTATAGTATGTAGACCGAGGACTACTACTTTTTGGAGCTCAAACCCCGTTTATAATTGCGCGTAAAATTCATCATTCATTTTGTGGGGCCGACAAAAATGTAAAAGAAATAAGTAAAAACGATGCTCTTACATTTTTCATTTTGTAGGTTGACCATCCCGTCACGGAGTGTATAGCTGAAATTAATCAACTTGCATCACAAGTTGCAGTTGGAATGGGCATTCCTCTTTGGCAAATTTCTGGTACGTTTGCATTTTTTGTATTCAAAAGTGACCGTGGTTGAAAGCTTTTGTATTCCAAAGTGACAGTGGTTGAAAGCCATATGCCAAATGTACATTTTGTTTTCCTTTCTAACTGTTCTATTTTCACTTTATATATATATATATATATATATATATATATATATATATATATATATATATATATATATATATATATATATATATATATGTATATATATATATATATATATATAGAAATAGGACGGTTATATGGAATGGATAATAGTGGAGGATACGATGGTTAGAGGACAACATCGGTTAATGCAACTTCGTTTGACTTTGACAAAGCAAAGTCTATTAGGCGAAAGGGTCATTGTGTTGTTGTACGTGTGAGATCTTGATGATGGTTTTAAACCGATTGGTAAAAGTTCAGGTTTGAAGAAAAATCTTCTTTATAGTTATCCCAATAACGAAAAAAAGACCTTTTTGTATCATTTACTAACTTGAGTTATACTTCACACAATTCATTTGATTTCCTTTTCATAAGATTCACTTTTTTTAGTTATTAATGTGTCTATAAGCATAGGTTTCGTGGGAAAATAACGGAATTTTACACGATAGCACCAAGTTTTATGTTCTCACCAAGTTTTATGTTCTCATGTATTTCACTATGATCTAAACTGACCCATTAGTAAAAAGATGGTTAGTAGTGTTTTTTGGTTGCCCAATTCGAACAGGCTCTTTAGTAAAATTACCCATTTCAACCCAAACCCGTGTAGACTCATTTCTCTAAAATTCAGTTTGTATACATATTTGCTAACTTCTTTTCTTTTCATGGCAAAACTAGATCTATACGTTATTTTAGTCATCCATTTATCACATTCAGTGATTTGAAGAATCTTCATATTATTGTCATTTAGCAAACTCTTATTACTTGAGGTTAATAATTTGATACACATGTTTTCTACAGGTGACGTACTTAATCTATCATCGTTTTACGAGTACTTACGATGCATGCCATTGATCTTTATGTGAAGCCCGTTCGTTTGCTTGATTGGTGTTGGAAGGAGGAATGGGCCACCCTTTGTCACCACAAACCTGAATCTCGATGCTTTACTTTTTGAGACTGATGAAAAAGACCTACGTAACATTCTTTTGATGAGTCCATTATATCAGTACATAAGAATCAATTTTTTGTTGATATGTTAAAGAATACGAGGATGAATCAGTAGACCAAGAATGAAACATATATTCCGTACATTTTTTTTTAAAAAATTTTAAATGCGTATTTGTATGGTATTTTGATGTTTTATTTTACTAATATACTATTAATTGAAATAAACTGATAGAGCTAGCCCGCCCATCGGGCGGGTCTTGAAGCTAGTATAATATAATACATGAGTAAAAGCAAGAACAACCAGCTGAAGAAGAATAACCAAATCGATAATCAACTGCTCGGTTCCATATGCTCGAAACAACTATGGGATCATGCAGCCTTTGAGTCCTTGACAGCCTTAACAGCATAGACAGTTTGAATCACAGTAAAAACAGTTTGAACCACAGTAAGAACAAACAGGGCGATTCCAGCAATTAGAGCAACGATACTCCATGGATTACTGAAATACTTACGCCTCAACACTGCAATAAATTTGGGCCATTTAGCATTGTAGTACTTATCCAATAGCTTCCATTCATCTTCGTAAAAGAACTCTTTGATAATAACCTCTTCCAACATGTTGTTTATAAGATTTGTTGCTTTCTCAACGGAACCTAAACGGTTGACAATGACTTGTGATTTCGCCAACTTGGCAACATCTGCGGGATTATCGATTAGATGATCCAGCGCAAGCATATATGATGTGACACAAGTCTGAACTTCAGCGAATTGCTCATATATAATGAGGTTCCTTATAACCAACTCTGTGTTATCAACAAGAAGTAGTACTGGCATTTTAAGAGTAGGCTTACTCCATGACAATTTTAAAGGGAAGCATTGGAACCTTGAAAATTCTAGTTCCATGGCCATTGGCCACCTTGCATCAAGTTTCTTACTAAACCTGACTCCCGACCTGTCCAATTCGACAACAGAGTGGGCTTTTGGATATTCATCAAGTCCTGATGAATCGCGATCTGGATTCTGGTAAGATTTGTGGAGAAATCCAAGGATGTGGTCATGAGTTACAAAAATATTGGAATTGTCTATTTTTGAATCTGGAAATATGTTGCAATAATTTAGAATCACCAAGATAAAATCAGCAAGAGTGAGTGTGGGATCAAGTTTTGAAAAAGTACACTCAAATATATCTTGAAAAACAAAAAAGGGAATTTGATTTTCTATTAGAACCATGTCAAGGAGTATTTTTGTGATTAGTAAATTGATTGGTCCTAAAGAAGAATATCCTCTGGCATCATCGTACAGGAAAGCGAGTATGAAACAAGCATCCGTTACCATCATTTTGACAAGTTCAGAATCAGTGTATGCCTGCATCCCGATATAACATGCCTTAATTTGGTCTATTGAACCACTTACCCTCATCACACATTCTTTTAATATTTGCTCAGGCGTGGAATCTAAAGAACGCAATACATTGTGGAATAGATTATGCATATAAGTGGCTTTCTGCACTTCAAATCCTTTCAAATGTTTATCTTGGTGGTGAAGAGGTCCAATCGAGACCACCCGGGGGGTAAAAGAACGTGGGCTGAGATCTCGATAGACGCTAGGAACCATGAAAATCGATCCTGGACGTTGGTCCCTAGGATTTTGTACTTCTACTCCATCGTATTTAAGAAGAAGTTGGAAAGTCTTGTCGATCTCTACATGCCCAAGTTCCACGTCACCTTCCGCCATTCGAAGTGTTAGCTTAATTTCTTTCGTGACTAATCTATAAGACAAAATAAAAGGTTATTTTATTACTCTGTATTTGATAAGTGCATTTTACATACACCTCGCTACAGGTTAATTACTTGATAACTTATTATCCTTTATATAAGCTACTTTGAGGCGTTTTGTGATTATGCAGATTATGCGTAAACAGGAGGTAAGACGGTGATTTTACTAAGAAAGATTAAGAACGAAGGACATATGGTTTTTAGCCTATGAAGACTAATAGTTTAAAAGATGCACAAGAATAGTACCGATACTAAGTCATTTAGTAGAGGTACTATATTATTAAAGAGAAGGAAACATAGGAGACAAAGGGATGTTGGCATCTAGGTTCTATCTAGATGCTTATCAAAACAAAAGCATCTATCTAAGGATTCATTAACATCTATATTTCACATATATGCCAACCTTCTCTTTCTCCCACCAAAAGTCACGACACAAGAATGGTTTTGGCATCTAGGCTCTACCTAGATGTTTATCAAAGCTAAAACATCTATACAGGCAATTATTAGCATCTATGTTTCACATTGATGTCAATCTTTTCTTTCTCTCATAATAAAACCCACGGCCCATAATTCACTTCCAGGAATTTTCTTTGTAATCCTATTCCTCTCCTTATAAATAGATCCACTAATTCACCAAATGAGGGACCTTCATCCCTCTTCCACCGGTCGCCAAGGGACGACTAATTCATTCTCCACCATTCCAACTCCATAAAAAACCCTAGCCACCATAATACTCTTCCATCATTTCCATCATCTCCATCATCACCAACATCCCCAAAACCCTAAACTACCATTCACCATCATTAATTGTTTTAGATCCTGATACAAGAAGATGACTCCATACATGACCTTTGCTGCACTTCTTATCACCATGTCCGGCTAAACATCCCGCGATCACAACCGGGATTAGGGTTTGATCTTTTGTACTTTAATGATTATTCGTATGAACGATTTTAGAGTTGTGAAGACTTGATGTTTATTTGATCTTCATGCATATATCATGTTTTCCATCTTTGTGTTATAAAATTAATTTAGTAGTTAGTTGTAAGACGGTATAATATTGTGGTTGTCCCGGTCGTGCCGAATCGATCCATGTGACATATGAGATGATTAGTGCCAATACACATATTCCGTGCCCAGAATTAATTATTAAGTTAGTACTAGTTTTTATCTATGAGAACTCGAGCAACCGCAATCTCTAGTAAAACAAATACATAAGATATACTGTGATCAAACCTCAAAACCGGAAGTGATCGTCTCTTTTAATCCGTACGTTTACAATCTCAACTTTATTGCTTACGTTAATTAAAGTTTTCTTAGTTCTAATTATTTTTATTTTTTTGTTAAGTTTTAATTAGTAGTTAAAATCAATCTCTCAATCAAAAGAATTTACTTTTTTTAGTTTAATCAAACAAGAATTATAGAGTTAAATATAAGCTCCTCATGGATACGATCCTTTACTTACCCTATTCTAAAAGTAGGTTATTTTTGGTAGAGTCAACGACCTCGATCAAATTTTGGCGCCGCTGCCAGGGAGTTGTTGCGCTTAACACTTAGTTTTTGTTTGATTAGTTGTTTTTATTGTCTTTTAACTATAAAAAAAAATCTAAAAATATATTTTTTTCTGTTTTAATTCATGTGTTTGTTTGCTGAATTCATGTTCTGCAGGCTTATACGGCGTACACCCATCCTTTAGTATAGGGCGTATTAGCTTACAAATTGAATTTTTATTCAGTTAGGGCTCACATACCACGTATACACATCAATTGTATACGTGTATACGGTATACGGTGTATAGATCTTTAGTCCATACGCCGTATCAAAGTTCTGTTAGGATCCATTTTATTTTATGTATTTAGTTTATTTGAATTGTTTGATTAGTTTATTTTATTGTCTTACATACGTTAAAAAAAATTATGCTTCTAGTTTTTTTTAGTTGTAAATATTAGTTTTGTACAGTTTTACTTGTTTCTTTATTTTGATTTTCAGGTTTAATGGATGAAGCAAAACGATCAGTTGCTTCTTATTTTCTTCCAAGTTATACTTCATCTTGTTGTTGGACTTGTGGGAATCCATGTCATTCAATGAAAACTTGTCCAAATAAGAAAGTATACAAGAGGGTCATCATTGATGACGACAATGATCGTGTGATATTTTGACACATTAAACCATCAATACTTTCCTGAATGGTGGTATATGAATCAAGAAAAATCTCAAGAACCACCACAACAACATATGGATGACATGTCTGCTACTTTAGAGAGTAATAGCCATCAAGTGGTAACTGAAAACCCCAACAAGCAAGTTACTCAATGGGAAGAGCGCATAGACATCATGAAGGCTGATGATTTTTCCAACACAATAATGATGTATTCAGATTCTGAAGTTGATACAGAAGATTATAGAGAAGAGTGGTACATCAGCGAATCAATTGAGAAAGAGGAAGGTGAAGGTCAAACAATTGATCAAAATGAGTCATTTGAAGAACATCTTTCACCTTTAGAAGATTCGGTTCAAATACTGGTTTCAAGTCAAGTTGGGGGGATGTTGTGGATTATACTACCACTTACCATCCTACAATTTCTCAAGAACCGATCTTTTCTCCAATCATGGATACAAAATCACAAGAATACGAAGACATTTTTGTTCTTTCAAAAGAGGAGGAAGAGTGTTTAGATTTATTGGAAGAATTGTTATCTTATATTGAGCAAGATGTTGAAGTCACCCTTATCGATCTAAATCCACCTCAATTGCCAAGGGTATTGATAAACCAAGTTGGGGAGGATAACTTAATTTTCATAAATGAAAAATTAAAAGAAAAAGTGACATTGGTGAACGAAAAGCATTTTGTTGTGGAGCGGTGTCACAAGAACTCACTTAATAAACTCACTCATATCATTGTTAAACAAGTTCATAGGAAAGAACGAGTAGGAGTTTGTAAAGTGAGATATTTTTCATGTCATGGAAGGAGGAAGTTTCAAGAAGTGTCAAATTCTGGAAGGTTGGTTAATTTTTCAAGTAAGAAACTTCGAGAAAAGTATGTTTGTATTGCATCAAATCAAAGAAAAAGGAAGATAAGAGTCTGGGTTTCAAAGCATAGATACTTTTTGTGTGTTAGAGAATATGGTGTTCAATAAGTGTTAGCAAACTCGATTCTAGCATGGAACCGAAAGAAACGAGCATATCAAGGTAACTCGAAAGGTAAATGTTCGATCAGACCACCGTAGGAAGCATAAGAAGTAAGTTTTTCTGGATGAACACGTTAAACTTAGTGCTACTCGGGAGGCAACCCATGTTTGTTTTCTTTATTTTATTTTCTGTTAGGTAGTTGATATGACGTATCCCTAGTTTGGTGGATACGGCGTATCCACCCTCTGACCCGTATTTTATTTATTTATTTATTTTACTATGTTGAACGTTGTGGGTGTGTTCACTATAAACCCTCACGAGACTACAACTCGTCCACTCGGGCTATTAAGGGGTTTAAAGGCTTGTTGCATCCGCTAAATGCAACCGTATTCCTACGAAAGTGAGTTTTAGGGAATTTATTTTTTTTTGTCATTTTGTTTATGTTTCTCAAGTCATTATTTTTAACCAAATTTCAGCTTGGAGTTTGCATTGGGGACAATGCATTGCTTTAAGTTGGGGAGGGGTTACTATAATATTTTAATTAGAAAATGTGGTTAAAAATGCGAAATTTTGAAAATTTTAAAATTATTGGTCGCATTATTTGAAAAGTCTTTTGCTAATTTGGACGTGAGAAGTCTCTTCTACACGTATTTATTAAGTTTTGCAGATTTTGAAGATGGACTTTTGGATCATAGTATGTTGCTAGTTATTTTGGTTAAATTAGTTGATTTGATTTTCATAGTATGTGCATTTAGTTAGTTCATGTGTAAACTTATGTTTGCATAATTTAAGTTTAAAAGATCAAACACTTAGATCAAGTTTCCCTAACTTACTTTTGTTTAGAACGGGAAGAAAGTAAATAATATAATATGAATTATAATAATGTAATACGTGGGTTATGACACTTAAATTGATCTTATCCGGCTTGTCACCCGCGCACGATGGCCATAGAAAAAAGTTGGAGAACTATCATGAGTATTGGTGGTAGTCATATGATGGGCTTGCGTATCTGATTAGTCACCCGCGCAAGGTGATATTTTAGTTGTTAGCATGGGGCAGACATCAATTCTTATGATGGATAGCATTGCACTTAGCTGACACAATTTTATGTGAAATAACCCAATCCTTGTATTGTTGTTCATGAAACTAGGAAAGTTGGCTTAAGTTAGTGCATTGATTAATTAGACTATGTGGTAGATAACTCCATCATATAATATACCAGTAGGTACGAAGCATAACTGTTCCCATTTAGTTAAAATGGACTAAATTAACCGGTCCCGTGTGCCGATGTGTCTTATTATGCACCTATAGGATAGATATTTATACATCCGAATGATTGGTCTTTATATCAACCTTAATAGGAGTGTATAAAACATTTGAGATGACTTGTATAAGAAACGGTTCTGGATGGTTAAAAAAGAGCTTATGTATGTTATGAGCAAAAATGCTTGAAATATGAAGTAAAATTCATGTGCAAAAACTAAGCAAAAAGTGAAAATATGTAAGCTAATGTATGATGGCTTATGTGCTCTTAAAAAGTTTGCTTATATGGTATAAAACTCCGATATTATTAAAGGTGTAAGGTATTCTCACCTCTTGTTCTGGATGTATGTTTAGATTGATTATAGGGGTGTACTAAGTATGTTGGGCACATGGTTAATTATATGAAACATAAAGTAAATGGAACTAATGGGAGCATGCAGTTATGTTAAGTGTTTAAGAAGGACAAAAATATTGGTAATCATTTTGGATTATGGGTCATGTAGGACGGTTAGTAGTGTACTAGGTTGAATTTGATCTTTTTGATGGAATTTCAATGGTACGATTAAAAACTATGTAATTAACATGCTAAGATATAGTAGATTTCTTCCTCGAGATGAGTAAGAGTCAAGTTGGGGAGGTTTGACTGGTGCATTTTACACACCTCACGACATGTTAATTACTTGATATTACATTGTTATTATCCTTTATATAAGCCCCAAAAAACTTTAGGGAATTAGAAAATGGGGCTCATGGAAGCGCGCTAATCTAGACTCAAGATGAATGCATCTCGTTTCAAATTTTTTCCTCCTTATTTGAAATGTTTGGCTAGCATTAATTCGCAACCTTCTCATTTATATAATAATAATAATAATAATAATAATAATAATAATAATAATAATAATAATAATAACTACACAACATTTAGAAATATGACAAGTTATTTATACTAGGTTTAATTCCCGTGCACGCACGGGGTTTTTTCAGAAAAATTTAATTATATAGTATTATCGTTTAAAATCAGAAAATCTTATGTATATTTTAAAAAGTTAGAGCATCAACATGTGCGAAAGTAAGAAAAAGGTTCTTTAATCACATGGGTTTACAAATAAATCAAATTTATTTTAAAATTTTTGTTTATTCTATGAACATATAAGAATTTACCCGTGAAAATTGTGATATAAGTACACTAATAAGCATGCATGAGTTTTTCATTATGTATTAATATCATTTAATATTTTGTAAAAATTTTATTGGATGAAAGATTTAACTTTGTT
>LBNU01007090.1:15002-26678 GCA_014162995.1 Artemisia annua
TTTTTTTTTTTTTTTTTTTTTTTTTTTTTTTTTTATTATTATTATTATTATTATTATTTTTTTTTTTATGTTTTTTTTATTTTATTTTTTTGAGAAAACCCTCAACCAGATGGGAGTTTGGTGAATAACCAACTTAGTGGCTGCTAAATATATAGCTTGGAATGTATGTCTAGATAGACGCAAAGTATATTGTAAAGAAAGGACTATGTGAGAAGAAAGGGATGTGCGTGATTATCATGTAGAGAGAAGGAGAATGGAATTCTTGAAGAAACTATAGTAAAAAACCAAAGTATATTATAGAGGGGTGTGTGAATATCATGCATGATTCTAAATATTTGTTATGGGGTTTTGGGCTTTTGGTTTTAAGGAATAAAAATCAAAAGTAATATAAACAATTAAGTTTGGTATCGGCTGGGCATTAAGGTGTTAAATGTTGATTCATACCGGCTTGTACCTTAGAGCAATCGGTGTGATACTTTCTCCCCCACGTTAAATCTTCACCTGCTCGCGTTAAGGTGCGTTAACCACACCGGATTCGCACGTTAAAGCTGAGTTAACGCGCTGCGTTAACGCTTTAACGCGGCGTTAAACGTATGTTAAATAAAAAAAATCACTTACACCCCTTCTAACGTCCAAACTAGCCGTTGCATTATTTTTTTTATTATTTTTTCCCCATTTTCACCCCTAACGGTTATAAACATACAAAAATGGCTACTTGCCTAAAAAAAAAAAAAAAAAAAAAAAAAATTCAAAACCATTTTCCAGCCACTATAAATACCCATTTAACACACCATTTTTTTCACACTTCCACTACTCAATATACTCTATAATATACTTCTGTTAGCAAAAAAAAAAAAAAAAAAAAAAAAAAAAAAAAAAAAAAAAAAAAAAAAAAAAAAAAAAAAAAAAAAAAAAAAAAAAAAAAAAAAATGTCGGGAGACAACAACAACGATTCCGATTCTTTCATGGACCTCCTCGGTGGGTGGAATAACCCATACGCGGGTTCATCTTCAAACCCGAACGCGGGTTCATCATCACAAAACATCCCTTTGTCTAACCCACTCGCCTTGTCAAGCCTAGAACTTTTCCTACAACAACAACGATTTCTATATTGGCAACAAAACCAAGAAAACACACTAAATGCCAACTTTCAAAATCTACAATTCACACAACAACCACAACATTAACAACAAATGAAGTTCCCGAAACACCTACGTCTCCTCCAAAGCCCAAAAGTCGTGGTAAACGAAAGTCCAAAAAATCCAAAGACCCCAAATCAAATGAGGACAATGAACAAATTCCCGAATTCGTGCATACACGTTGGTCTCCAAGTGAGGAAAAATTATTTGCCGAGTATTATGTGGCCGCTTCCGAGGATCCGCGCATCGGGCGTGCAGAAGCACGCGATACGTTTTGGCAACAGGTGCAAAATGAGTTCAATAGAAAAAAAAAAATTCAAAAACGAAACAAGGATATGCTACAAGGCAAGTGGAAAACGTTGAACCGTAATTGCGTAAAGTTCCACGCTTGTTTCAAACGAGCGCAACACGAATGAAAAAGTGGGGAAAATCATATGGATGTTCTCAAACGGGTGAAACAAATGTATCGTGACGAGCACAAACTCGCGCCGTTTAACAACGATGAGGCTTGGGATGTTTTGCGTGGTCATCAAAAATCGAACGCGCCGGATCCGGTTGATTTAAACGGCAATGTCCCAAGCCAAACAAACGAGGCTTTGTTTGGTCATGATGAACAACCACGTCCCATGGGAAAAAAGCATGCTTCAAAAAAAGCCAAATCCAAGACAACGACAAGCACCGGGGGAGCAAGTACTGGAGGATCTTTTTCGTCAATCCAATTCTGGGAGGCTATGCAACAAGGGCATCGTTTAATATGTGAAGATGCATCCTAGGCGTTTCGGGCGGCCGCAGAAAAAGATGAAACGATAATAAGGTTGAAAGAGATGAAATTTTTGTTGCTTGATGCTGCCGGCAAGGATCCAAACGTTGTGGCTTGGATCAATGAAGAAAAGGACCGAATCATCAAAAAATTATGGGTGGCAAGCTCGCCAGTAGATTTAATTGTAGTTTGTAATTTCCGTTATGTCATAGTTTGGTTTGTGTTGTGTTTTTTTTATTTCGCAATTTTTTTTCGTTGTAATGTTTTTTTTTTTTTTTTTTTTTTTTTTTTTTTTTTTTTTTTTTTTATAAATTCCGTATTGTAATATGTTTTAAGAATTATTGTTATGTTTTTTTTTAATAAATGAAGTATTTGTTTTAGTTAAGGGGTTGAATTCAAAAATAATTGAGTTAAAGTTGAGTTAAGGTGGGTTATGATAAGGGGTGTTTTTTTTAGTTAAGATGAAAATTTAAAGCTGATGTGGCGCTAACGTGGTAAGCTGATGTGGCGCTGACGTGGCACTGAGTTAAGATTTAACTCTAAGTTACCACACCTTGTGCTCTTATATGATACATGTGTCAATGTGGGGAGGTGATTGACACACTTTCAAATCTTATTGGGACATTCTATTTGTAGTTAAAGCATGTTATATTTAATGTACAACTGTCTGTTGCACTCAGTGGAGTGTCCTAATAAATTTTGAGAGTGTGCGAACCATTTCCCGTCAATGTGTCATGTGGTCAGACGCTTTACAACTAAAAAGCTGTGGTTTTATGTCGGGACAAGTACAAATATATTTCTTCAATTCTTCCTAATATATAAAAGAGTAAATTGCAAAAATGGTCCCTAAAGTTTAGCCGTTTTGCATGTTTCGTCTCACACATTTCGAAACTACAAGGATCATTCCTAAAGTTAACCTTTGGGGCATATATCATCCCAAATATTTCGAAATGTGAGGGACGAAACATTCAAACAGGCCAAACTTTAGGGACAAAACATGCAAACGGGCCAAACTTTAGGGACGATCCTTGCAGTTTCGAAATGTGTGGGACGAAACATGCAAATTGGCCAAACTTTAGGGACGATTTATGCAATATACTCTATATAATAGGATAAGTATTTTTTTCAAGTTAACGTCTCATATTGTTCATGTTGTATCAATTAAAAATAAGAAAATGATAAAATGGCCGTCATCATTAATTTAAGTGAAAGACCTATTATTAATTATTCTCAGAATATTACTAACATGAAAAAAAATGAGAAAGTTAAACATGAGAGGATCTCAATCTAATAAAAAATGTTGCAACCACAAAAGTAATGAGGTTGTAAATGACAAAAATGTAACTATATGCTTTAACAATTTTCTTGAACTATTGACAAGAAAGGTTATATATAGAACTTATAACGATACTCTCTCCTTGTTAAATTAATAGTCCATTTTATCTTTCGGAATGTCCAAATTTAATTGTTTATTACCAAAGATTGATAGAGAAGTTTAATCGAGTTTAGCATATTACCCTTGTATGAAATTATACTTACAAACTTTAAAGAAAACATCAACTAATTAATTAAGGGTAAAATTGACGTTCTGATAAAACTTATGAATGATAAATTAGTAACAATTATTCTTTTAAATTATGTGTTTTTTGGCGGAGACTATGATTTTGGGACAGTGAGAGTAATACCATAAGGCTATTGTTAATGGGAGAGATCTAGCTTGAAAAACGTAATGAAATTACACATGTAATTAAAACACAATTTGGTGAATAAGTAAGAACATTATAATGACGAATACAACGTTAAGCTTACATTGAAGTCAGAGAAAACTGCAAAAATTTGGTTTGTGTATTTGCGCAGACATCATCCCTATCTCAAACCTTTGGCATTAAACATCCCCAAGTCCTCAAACCTTTGTCACTAATCATCCCTGAGCACTAACGCGTTAGTTTTACCCATCAAGTGTTAAAATAATATTTGCTCGTTAGTCATTTCGTTAATATTTTTTGCACTATTAGTCCTCATTTATTAAAATGAATTAAAAAGGGCAGCACAGGCTCGAACTTGGGTTTAAACTCGTTTTTATCCGTTTTCTGTTTAACCTTTTTTTGGGCTTAAACTCGTTTTTATCCGTTTTGTCAGTTTTTATACGTTTACGTCAGTTTTTATATGTTTTCGTCCATTTTTGTAAGGTTTTGTCCGTTTTTTACGTTCTCGTCCGTTTTTTTTATGTTTTTGTCTGTTTTTATAGGCTTTCGTCTGTTTTTATACGTTTTCGTCCGTTTTTATACACTTTCGTCCGTTTTTATACATTTTCATCCGTTTTTATTTGTTTTCGTCCGATTTATAGGTTTTCATACGCTTTCGTCCGTTTTTATACATTTTGGTACATTTTTATACGTTTTTGTCCATTTTTATACGTTTTTGTCATTGTTTATACGTTTTCGTCCGTTTTAATACGTTTTTGTCCGTTTTTACGTTCTCGACCGTTTTTTACGTTTTCGTCCGTTTTTTATGTTTTTTTTCGTTTTTTTACGTTTTAGTCCGTTTTTATTCGTTTTTTCGTCTGTTTTTATACGTTTTCCTCTGTTTTTACTATTTTCGTTCATTTTTAAACATTTTTGTTTGCTTTTTTATGTTTTTATCCGTTTAAAAATGTAAATACATGGACGAAAATGTGTAAAAACGGATGAGAACGGAAAAAAGGGACAAAAACATAAAAAACGGACGAAAACGTAAAAAAACGGACAAAAACTTAAAAAATGAACGAAAACGTAAAAAAAAAACAGATGAAAACGTAAAAAAACGAACGAACACATTAAAAAAATGGATGAAAATGTATAAAAATGGACGAAAACAAAAAAAGGGTAAGAAAACGTAAACAAGAATGGACGGAAACGTACAAAACCAGTCAAAAATTTATAAAAACGAACGAAAACGTAAAAAACGTGTTAATACAAATAATGTCAAAAACGTTATTCGCATTATTCGATCTTCTTATGTTTTGATAATCACAAAATATAAAGACATGTTACGTAGAGTTACGGTTAATAAGTTTTTAACCGAGGAAACTCGTTACTTCTACGTAACTTCTACAACGTCACTTAGGTATGAACAAACTTTATACCGTCATTAGTTTGGTGATCAAAGAAGTTTTTATTTTCTTACAAACTTACATTTTTAAGTTAGACAAAACATTTTCACAAAAGTATTTTTGTGTTTTTATAGAAATGTTTTATTAAGAAAATATATTCAAATTCAAATTCATAACAGCTAGTTTTCCCCCCAAAATAGTTGAATTTTCACCAGATAAGTTTTCACCACGTTAGGACAAAAATGGGAGCGTTTTGTCAGGACGGTCCCTTAAAGTGGCCGACGGTCCCTTAGTGATAAAGGACCGTCGCCTATTTACGGGACCGTCTGGCTCTCTCCTGTCGTCTATAAATACTGAACTGTTACACTTCAGAAAACAAGGATTTTCACACACAAAACTTTCTGTTTTTATTTTCCCTTTAGTCTTTGATCACTATAACATGTCGGTATACGTTTATAAGTGACTTCCTCTTCCGTCAAGTGCAAGAGAAGAACTCTCAACATCAATAAAGTCTCGAGATGTTATAGGTGTCCACACACAAACATAACAAGTGTTATGGTGATAGGTTCTGTAAATAATGTCATTGTTTTCCGACTTGTGTGTGAGTCGAGGATGGGGATATTTGTGTGAACTTGGATGGTGATGTNCATACCTGTATTGAAAGATCCACATTTGTCGGGTAAGGGGAAAGCCGACTTTCAAAATTCGCCCGTGACCATACAGTAGCCTGGCGCGTCTCCCGCGCGTTGACGCGCGGGCAGCGCACCAGGAGTAGATATGGGCTCCGGGGAATTTTGGCTAACGTTTGTTATTTTATGTGTTTCGATGGTTTATTTGTCATCATTAAAACATAAAGAGATCTTGATCATGTTGCCTCAACAACTATAACATGTCGGTATATGTTTATAAGTGATTTCCTCTACCGTCAAGTGCAAGAGAAGAACTCTCGACATCAATGAAGTCTCGAGATGTTATAGGTGTCCACACACAAACGTAACAAGTGTTACAGTGATAGGTTCTGTAAATAATGTCATTGTTTTCTGACTTGTGTGTGAGTCGAGGATGGGGATATTTGTGTGAACTTGGATGGTGATGTAGATCCAAGAAGTCTTGTAACTAGATTAGTTCATGTATTGGTTGTGAGGAGAGTGATGTCCTAGTATGTAGGTTAGGACTTAGTCGAGTTATTATGTAAAAGACTTGGATCGGGTGATGATCCAAGTTAGTGAAGGCTTGGTTCGGGTGAAGAACCAAGTATGTATAAGTGTGAAGGCTTGGTTCGGGTGAAGAACCAAGTGTGTCAACTATGTGAAGGCTTGGATCGGGTGAAGATTCAAGATGGACAAGAGTGCTTGTTCGTGTGGCCACGTGGGCCTTGGAGTAGATTGGTTCTAGCTACGATTAGAACTCGACATTATGCTTAGTGTCGTTAAGCCTTGTGTAAGCATGTGTACGGATTGCTCTGCCTGAAGGAGTGTGCTGATATAGTGATTGATAACTCTCGGGTGTGGTACTCGGGGAGTGGAGTAGGACGGAGAATGAGCTTCGTGCCGAACCACTATAAATCGCCGTGTCCCTTTGGTTGTGTTCCTTCCTTACTCTTTACTTTACTTGTTTACTTATGTATGTTAGTAGTCAACTTGATATCACATAACAAGTAGAATTGAATAAGTTTGCTAACNTTGATATAGTGATTGATAACTCTCGAGTGTGGTACTCGGGGAGTGGAGTAGGACGGAGAGTGAGCTACGTGCCGAACCACTATAAATCGCCGCGTCCCTTTGGTTGTGTTCCTTCCTTACTCTTTACTTTACTTGTTTACTAATGTATGTTAATAGTCAACTTGATATCACATAACAAGTAGAATTCAATAAGTTTGCTAAAGAATATTAATCAGACCTAAAAACGGCGAAATGTTTCAACTAAAAAGAAACGGTGAAACTATTCAACCCCCCCTTCTAGTTTCTACAATTGGTATCAGAGACAGGTTATCAAGATCTTTAGAGTATACTGTACTTTAAAACTTGAATCGATCTATAGAGTCTGAAAGATACTTAGAAGGGATCTATTTGAATTAGTCACCATTTTTTGAAAATGAAAATTTTGTCACTTATAAAAATGAATTTGAAAGTTATGTGAAATCAATTGATCATTAGCTTTGGCATGTCATTTCTTTTGATATTTTTAATCAATGAGAATAGGTTTCGAAAATTAAAATTTCATAAGAAACTTTTTCTAGACATTGAAGTTCAAATATTGGTTTATAAAACTTTGCCTAAAAAAATTGGTTTTGACAAAACCATTTTATGAAATGTGGTAAATGATATGTGGCAAAATATTTTAAAATTTCATCAAGGAAATATTCAAGCCAAATATGATGAAAATATGTTATTAGTAAATCACTTAGCTTAAGTAGAATCGTGTACTACTAGTTTGAATGTTTTTATTGTCGGTAATGTTGCCGACAAGAATCACATTAACAACTAAGTTGATGTACTAATCTACAAGTCTTGAAGTGATGTAAATGAAGAAGTCTTAGTACGTGTTTAGATAAGACAAAGGCCAAGATAGCTAAAGACCAAGACAATGCGTAGCAAGAATGTGCAACTGCTATTAAGGATGATTCGCCAAGTGAGTTTCATCATGTCCTACATCACACACGACACATGTTATGATATGTGTCATTAAGGATAGCTAGAGGCCAAGGTAAGTCTTCTTACAATTTTGTTTATTATAGTTGCAACTTGAATACTTGCTATATGCTTACGTGACTATGTGATATATCGTTACTTGCTTGCATGCTAGATAATATATATATGTTCATATGTGCTATATGCTTTATAATCATTAGACGATTTGTCTAAATGCTTAACCTTCTTTGGATTCAAGCAAACTATTTGGAAAAATAATGATCTTACCATAACTATTATTTATAACGAATCTCTCGTCAATCAATAACTATAGACGATGCACACCTACTTCAATCTTTGTTTGCTCTCTAGTTCTCGTCTATGACTTTCCTTGGAATTTACATGATTGACTTCTAGCCTCTCCGATGCAAATCTCGTCCTTGAAACTCATTGAACGTTTTACTCTTTCTTTTCTTCTTTTTCGACTCAAAATCCGCTCTTTATTCAAGCGTATCGAGTCTTTCCTGTCTTCTGTCTCGATTCCACTTCATACCCATTCCTTAGCCTACTCGTGCGTATTGAGTCAATACCGTGTCTTAAAATACAAAGAGATATATTTTAAAACGATTTGGAACCAAAGACTTATCACATTAACTTAAACAACAAAAATCGTCAAAACTTCACAACTGTCTGATGGCGGTCCTTTATCTCTCGGCGGTCCCATATCGATAAGGGACCGTCCTTCAATTTCAGCCTACACCCCGTTTTTCCTTCTACAGAACATGAAAAACAAAACCAAACACTTTCTCTTACTGCAGAAACGACGACAAACACAACCATACATCCAAAACCTTACTCACCCAAAATCAAATTAATTCAAGGCTTACAAACTCAAGATCATCAATCACCAACAATCACTAATCACTCTATTGTAAGTTAATTTATTTAATTCCACTTATTTAGTTCGAATTAAGAGATTAGGGTTCATATGAACATAAAATTAAAAATTGAGGATTCTCATTTCTTTGTTAAATTAACAACAATTAATGGCAAATCTAAACAATGTAACACTAATAATACTCGAATTAACCAACTAATTAACTTATTTTGCGAATTTTGAAAATGGGTCAAAAATCAGATTATCCTCAATTCGAATTTGATGTTGTTAATCATGTTTAACCACGTAACAAAAAGGTAGTTATGCATTGTTAATACATGTCAGAAATGTTTTCATAACCATGCAACAAAGAATCAGAAATTTCGAAATTAAAATAAATTTTTGGTATAAAAATGTAGGCATAAAAACTATAGGCTAGCTAACTTGATATTTACTTTATTTAATTTTGTGCTACAGGAAAAATATGCCTAAACCAAACTGGGTGGATCACAAAAAGACACGCCATTACATACCCATTGTTTCAACTGATTACACTCCACCTCTATCATACAGTTTCCAACATTTTGAAAAACGGGCTATACATGAAGGTCGTGTTGTCCATCCCGACTTTGAGGATTTTGGTTACCTTGAAGTCATGTTGAGTTCGGCTAAACTTGAATGTCTTTACAAGATTAATGAGTCTATTGTCCCCCGCTTTGTTCTAGAATTCTATAGCCAATTTAGATTGAGAGCCGAGTCTATAAATTATATCGAGTTTGTCATTCAAGATAAATTCTTTTCATACTCCATTCCCGACTTTGGTCACATCCTTCGTGTTCCCACCTCGAGGCAATGCTCTTTCACTGACTAATGGAGCCTTGATGCTCTTGTCAGAAGCACCCCCACATGTGGGAAATACGCCACTGTTCCTCCAACTCTAAATGACATCAAAACTATCGTTCTAAAGTCCCGAACCTCATCTCTTACTCGTACATACAGGGGTAAGAAAATTCCTATAGAAGAAAACCAAATCATTACAAAAGAAGTCGAAAACCATCTAAAAGCCATTGAGGAAGTCGTACGTGAAAATGCCTTTTGCCTAGGTGGCAATAGGGATCATCTTCCCGCGTGTCTCGGTCACATGCTTTATTGTATTGTCTCATCGACACCCTACAATCTAGCATTCTACATGGTCAGGAGAATGGAATTTGTCACTAAAAAGAACAAGTTAAACATGCCATATGGTATGCTCTTGACCCATCTATTCAACCATATCATGAAGGTCTGATTCGGGGTCGAAAAGGACCTTGTTTCCCGAGTCATCTTCTAGTGATTCATCCTCTCATCACATAGATGATGATGGACATGTTGGTAGTTCTAATGCATCCGCTTCTTCTCCTTCCCAAAACTTCATAAATGCCCTTCCTCAAATTCCTCAAAATCTTGAGTCTCAAGATCCATATGTGATCACTCTTCTTACTCAAATCCGAGATAAGTAAAGGAAAGGATTGAAGTCAATCAAGAACCTCCTCAAGAAGAAGAAGAAGAAGTAAATGTTAGTTGGATTGAACTTATGATTATGTGTAATGTACGTGATGCAATTATGTTTGTCTTTATTTGTACTATCTCTTAAGACATGTTAAATTATTGATTATGCTTGTGTGGAAAACTAGAAGGGGGGTTGAATAGTTTACCGCTTTTTAGTTTACTTATCTTTTAAAAACTTTTGTATAATCAAAGATTTAATCTAAGATATACTTATCAAACATTCAAAGATATATGCAAGATGTTATCAATGATATGATAATGAGTATGTTCTTTAATCACATGGGTTTACAAATAAATCAAATTTATTTTAAAATTTTTGTTTATTCTATGAACATATAAGAATTTACCCGTGAAAATTGTGATATAAGTACACTAATAAGCATGCATGAGTTTTTCATTATGTATTAATATCATTTAATATTTTGTAAAAATTTTATTGGATGAAAGATTTAACTTTGTTTAGCTGACACGGATGTTAATGTTGAGGTTGATGTTGTTGTTTAATATTAATATTGATATCATGTTTTACAAAAAATGTGCGAGTTTAGTAGCACCTGAGCGTTGATGAAGTTAACATATACTCTGTAAAGTTTTTTAAAAATGTTTTTCCACATATCCGTATGTAAACTTTAAATAATAACTACATGAGTCGTTATAAGTACAACCGCGTATACTTATTTTCATATCATAGTAACTCGTACTTACCATTTGATATTTATATTACCGTTAATAATAATTTAACTGTATTTAATATTCAAACACATGTACGTATATATTAACCTTTTAAATATGATAACATGAGTTCTTATTTATATTTAACGTACATAGTAAAAAGATATTTTAATAGATGAAAGTTTAAAACTAATATTTATTTTAAAAGAATTTAACGTATAGTGAAACTAATTTGTACATTTATAAAATTTTGTAAGTTTAATAGATTAAAGTCTCAAACCAATACTAATATTCATGTAATTGTAAACAAAGTTTATATTATAAAGTGTAGGGAGTATATTAGTTTATTATCTAAAGTTATAAAAAAAACATGGAGATTTATAATTTTACACTTAACTCAATATAATATATTTAAAATTCAACCACTAATGTTTTATTAATTACCTCCTCTTTTTTTAGGTTTTTATTTTCATAAATTTGACACCTATATTTTTATGTGTTTTTTTTCCTCAATTAAATTCTCCACCAAATTTATTAAAGTTTGACCAAAATAAATTCAATTTTGACTTTTTATTGGTCAATCATATTGCTCGATTTCGCCTACGTGTCAAAATTGAGCTTTCCTATTGGTCCAATTTTTTATAGATTAAACTTTTAAATAGGATAACATGAGTTCTTATTTATATTTAACGTAAATAGTAAAAAGATATTTTAATAGATGAAAGTTTAAAACTAATATTTATTATAAAAGTATTTAACGTATATTAAACTAATTCGTACATTTATAAAATTTTGTAAGTTTAATGGATGGTAGTCTCAAATCAATATTAATACTCATGTAATTGTAAACAAAGTTCATATTATAAAGTTTAAGGGGTTATTTGTTTATTATCTAAAGTTATCAAAAAACATGAAGATTTATAATTTTACACTTAACTCTATATAATATATTTAAAATT
>LBNU01007092.1:33149-58437 GCA_014162995.1 Artemisia annua
GGTTAGTTGACTAGCAACTAATTCCGCCCACTCCTTCAAACCCGAGATTTTTACTTGCTTTCATAAAAAATATAAAAATACAAAAAGAATCTT
The DNA here is from genome assembly GCA_014162995.1 of Artemisia annua. NCBI lineage: Eukaryota > Viridiplantae > Streptophyta > Magnoliopsida > Asterales > Asteraceae > Artemisia > Artemisia annua. The sequence goes on from LBNU01007092.1 coordinate 33,243, forward strand.
CCCTCACCCTTAGACCTATTAGAGTAGTTTTTCAATCCTAACGACACTATTCCTCTAGAGAACGATCAATCCCCCGGTACTTGCCACTACACTATACTACATCGGTCAGGTACACTGCCTGGTAGGGATTGCAAGCTTCTCAAGATCCCTTGAGAAGTAAAACCCTAGTGCGTGGTCGCAATCCCGCTCATCAATGTTTTTGGCGCCGCTGCCGGGGAATAGTTATTGTTTAGGTTGAATTTTTATTTTATTAGGTCTACTCGCTAGATTCCTTTCTAGTGAGATTTTTATTTTATTTTTCTAGGATTTCTTTAGTCTATCTATTTTCTTCGTGTCTTTGTTCGTAACCATTACCATCCGCCAACATGGAAGGTGGTAATATCCTTGATCCCAAAACCCCACCACCACAACAACCACTCCAACAAAACCAACCTCCTAGAGCCCGTACTTTAGGAGAATACTCCCGTCCTAGCCACCAAGGCTATCGAAACACTATTGAGCTCACCCAAGGAGCCAATGTGTCTCCCTTACGATCTGACACCATCCGGTTGGTGCAAAGAGGATGTGCATTCCATGGACTTCATTCCGAAGATCCTAATCAACACCTCAAGGACTTTCTTAAGATCGTAAATTCCATAGACCTTGATGTTGAAACTCGAGAGACGATCCGACTGCGTCTCTTTCAATTCTCTCTGCGAGACCATGCTAGTCAATGGCTAAAGCGTCTACCCGCAGGATCCATCACCTCTTGGGATGATCTCACAACTCGTTTCCTTGCTCAGTTTTTCCCACCGGGAAGGACTACCAAGCTAAGGAATGATATCTTGATGTTCCAACAACGTCAAGGCGAAACCCTCTACGAGGCGTGGACTCAATTCAAGGACTTACTCCAAAAAGTCCCTCACCATGGCATAGACCTTTGGCTCCAAGTCCAAATCTTCTATGACCATATCAATCTCCCCACAAGGCAAACCATTGACCAAGCGGCCGGTGGTAAGCTACGTGATCTAAGTGCGGAACAATCATGGGATCTCCTAGAAGCTCTTGCTCTTTATGACAACGAAAGTTGGAATGATCCCCGTGATTTGAATAAAACGGTCAAGGCAATATCTTTGCCTTCGAACAATTCAAGCACTTCCGACCGTAGGATCATAGAACTTGAAGACCAAGTCAAGTTTCTTATGAAATCCTACGAGGCTCCTAAACCTTCAAGCCAAGTGAACAAAATCACTTCTTCGTGTGAATTATGTAGTGGTCCCCACGACACTCGTTATTACATGGAACTCCCCGAACAAGCTTTTGCGGACTACGCATCCTCGCGTACCGATGGAGCGGGAGACAAGTGGTACACTTTCAAACCCGAGCCAAACCCTTATGGTGACTCCTACAACCCCTCATGGAGAAATCACCCGAACCTTAGGTGGAAGCAAAACCAAAACACGCCCCAAACCAATTCTTACAATCCACCTAATCGTTTTCAACCCAACGGTCTCTCCTCGAATCGTACCTTCAACAACAATCCTTCCAACAACTATGGTAGTACCAATAATTTTGAAGGATTGATGTCCAATTTTATGGCATCTCAAGAAGCTCGTATAGCTAAATACACATCCGAATTTAATCAACAACAAGTAGAGATGACCAATAAGATTGACAACTTATTGAAGGCCCTCAACAACCAAGTGATATCACCTCCACATAAGGACGCTAGGAACACAAATAGCGGACCCCAAGTCAAAGACCCTTCTTCATCCAAACATGTCCACTTCGTCAATGTTGTCACTATTAAGCCAATCGATAAGAATAAGGAAGAAAGTGACAAGAATGAGGTTAGAATAGAAATTGAACCTAAGGATGAGGTTAAGGAGGTTGAGGTTGATAAGGAAGTTAAGATAAGTGAAGTAGAAGAAGTAGATAATGAAGAGGACTACTTCAATAGGTTACCCACTAAGGAAGAACGGGCATACCATAAGGATTTATTCAATGACCCTGAAACACCATATTTCTTAGGTAACCCAATCATTAAGAAGGGCGACCCATCCAATCTCAACATACCATGTAACATAGGTCATTTGCATGTTTGGAAGGCTTACATAGATCTTAAGTCTCCAATAAACATCATGACTAAAGCCCACTACAATCTAATAATGAAAAAGCAATTGGGACTTAGGACATTTCCTAGCACGGGATGGATAAGCAATTTTGTAGGAAGAATTAGGGGACTACGTGTCTATATAGGGAATTTCACCTATATCACCGACTTTGTGATTGTTGAGGACATTCGCCCGGTAATAGATGCATGCTTAGCTCAAGTAGTTTTTGGAAAGCCATTCGTTGAGGCCTCTAAAATGAATTATGACCCATCTCTAGGGATAGTTAGGTTCAAGGACGAGACCGATGATATAGCTTACCAAATGCCTTATAAGATAGAGCAATACTGACTCTTGTCAAACATCGAGAAGGAGCACAAGCAAGCGGTCTATTATAGGAATGACAAAGATAGAAGTAGAGGAGTAGACTATGTTATGAGTAGGATATTTAGGTTCTACAAAGAATGCTTGCAACTAGGTCCGGAATATAAGACTAAGCCCGAGGATGACCTAGAGAACATGACCAATGATGGGGTCTCGTAATAGAGCCCGACTTTGAGTCTAGCTACAAGACTCGTTAATAAAGAAAAGCGCTTCTTGGGAGCCAACCCAAGCTTTGTGTGTTTATTTATTTGTTTGTTTGATTTTATTTGCTTCCGTATGTATGTTTAATTTTTATTGTTATTGATTTACGTCTCTAAATTGCGAAAATGCTTTATTTTGTTTTTAACTTTGTCTTAACTACATATAAAGGTATTTTGCAAAAGATAAGTGTAAGGGAAATCCAAATCGGTTTATAAGAACAAATGAACATGAATCATAACAATATTAAATTGACATACATATTAGTAATTGTTTGAGTCTAATGCTTGTATCGAGTCATAACGATATTTTGCAGGATTTCCAGGAATTAAGAATTGAGTTTTTCCACAAATTTTCCGGAAACTTAACATGAAAATCTGTCAGATCACTTCTGACAGCGTCAAGCTCCAGGCTGACGGCGTCAGGCTCAGTTTTCTGGAATTTTTGAAAGTTTTGTTTTTCTTCCGGAATCATAAAATGCTTTATAAAATCTCTAACTTATAAACTCTAGGAATCTGCAAAATATTCATTCCACAACCATTATATCCTTATACAAATTTATCCCGCCGATGTTATGCAGGTTTTCGTGTTTGTTTTCTCAGGTTTAACAGGTTATTTTGGACAAGAAGATGATTTATATTTTGGAAGGGAAGCTTTAAGCGTTCATTTTCTTGGAAGAAGATCTAACCATGTTACCACTTTATCTACCGAGCGAATCAGGGGAGTATTTGATTTCATTCTTTTACCTTATTTACTTTTACATCTTGTTATTTGAACATTGGGGACAATGTTCATCATAAGTGTAAGGGGGTAAATTACGATACCTAAGAGAATGCAATTACGCTTGATTTTTGTTTGTTTAATGGTAGGTGTGTAATAAAACTGAGAGAAATACCTGTTAGGGTAATTTAGTGCCAAATTTAAAATTTTTTACAACATTTAGGAGTGAAACTTTGGTCTTAATGAGCGTCTCATGGATAGGAGTTATATGACTAGCACAAAACCGTACCACTAAAAAAATTTCCACCCCAAATATGTGAGGTTCGCCCCTAGAATTGGTAGGAAAAGCATTTATGCTATGATGTATGTACCGGTAGCACTTAGATTCTAGAACTTGCGATAGGACCATCCCGAATCCACAAGTGAGACTACATTCGTGTAGTTAGATTTACAACATGATAAGAGGCTTTAGGATTAACCCAGTGTTTTACACCTGTGTTAGCATTAAAGAAATATAAAAGGAAGTGATGGTCATTCTCATTATTAGAACTTTGTATCGTGTGTTAGAAATATGTAAAAGTCGAAGTTAGCGGGCTCATGGACTAAGCTAATATGTTATAATCTATGTTAGTTAGTCATTTGTAATCATGTCCACTAAAGCCCAAGTCCATGAGCCAAGCCCATAGAAAGCCTTATGTAAGGAAGTATATAAGGCACCTAAACCTTCATTTGTAAGGTGTGCTTGTGTGTGTAAGTGTGTGTTTTATATGAAATATACTCTCTAGTTTCATCTTACTTTCTCTCTCTAAAACACATACATATATTCATTAAGTCACCATATCTCATCCATATAAGTGTGATAAAGTTGATAGATTTAAGGTCCTACAAGTGGTATCAATCGCCTAACAATGATTTAGGAGGGTTGAGAGTTTGTTTGGTTTGTGTGTTTAAGCTATTTCTACTCGTTATCTTGTAAAAAGATTCGTACTTGTGTAGTTTTCTTGTGTTTTTAACACTCTTTTGTTTCAAAATAGTGTTATAAACATTTCCCAACAAGAAAGTTTCAATCTTTTTGCAAGTTTCAAGCTTAAAAATTCGATTTTGGTTTTTGTACTATTTATCTAGAACTTTAAAAGTTTCATAAAAATCATCATGTTTGGAACTTTATTCAAGCTTTGGTGTTTTTAAGCAAAGAAGTACAAGAATCTTGAAATACAAACTTCATTTGGGTGTGCTTTTAGTTAAACCAAAAAACTGCATATTTATCGAGAACTTCCTTAAACCCCATTTTATCGAGAACTTTCTCCTAAGCATATTATCTGATTTGGTGGATTACTCGGTGTTTTCCTTGCTTGTATAAGTGAGAAAACACTTCGACAATTGGGATACTCTCTAATTTGTAGAAATTAGAAAGTTTGAGTACACATTTTCGAAAAACTGAAAAGTTTCGAGAACTTCATAAAAGATTTCGAAAATTTCATACTTTTCGAGAACCTTTGATTTATCGAAATCTTTTAAAATTTTTCGAGAATTAACTAAACAAAACTATCGAGAATTTTTTGTGGAAAGAAATTTTCGAGAACTTTTGCTCTACTTAATTTTTGATAAATCTCAAAAGTTTCGAGAACTTCAAATTTTCTCGATAACCTGAAAATTTTCGAAAACTTGATAATTTTCGAGAAACTTTGGCACTTTTTTGAAAAATATTCTATACTCAAATTTTTCGAGAATTTTGGTTGACTTTTGACGAGAAACTTCAAACGGCTATAACTTTTGATCAGTAACTCCGTTTTGGACGAAATACCTGTCAAAACGACCGTGAGATCGAGAAGAACGACATGTTGAATTAGATTTATTCATTCAACCCAAGTTTCGAAGCCTGAAAATGCTCCGGGAAGAAGTTATTGAGGTTTTAAGTGTTTTAGACCAAATTTTCACTACGACAAAGGAACTTAACCTTCACCAAACTCAAATCCTATTTCGTTGAACCGATCCAAGATCAACTTTATCAATCATCACTTAATCAATGGCAACTCAACAAGATATTCATGTTGCCGGTGCCGAAAACCGTCCCCTATGCTTGAAAAAGGTGGTTATCTTCCATGGACAAGCCGTATGCTTCGTAACATCAAAACCAAAACTGATGGCAAACTTATGATCAAATCCATTGAACAAGGTCCATTTAAGCCAAAACAAGTTCTAGATCCGGGTAATCCATATACAACACCTCCTACTCAACCATTCTATCGTGACCAAACAAAAGATGATTACACACCTGAAGACTGGAAGCAGATCGCCGCAGATGATATGGCAATGCATCTCATTCAACTCGGTTTACCTCGTGAGATCTTTGCTGCAGTCGACAGTTGTGAAACCGCTTATGCTATGTGGGAACGAGTTAGAAGACTTTGTCATGGAACAGAAATTGGACAACAAGATGTTGAAAACAAGCTTCTAACTGAATGGGAGAACTTCACGTCTACAGCAGGTGAACAGATTGAATCATACTACACCAGCTTTTGTACCTTGATGAATGAGCTGATTAGAAACAAGTTGGAACCGCGACAAATTGTGACAAACATCAAGTTCATCAACAATCTACCAGAGGAATGGGGTTGACATGTCACAATTGTCAACCAAACTAAGAATCTTCATCAGGTGAATTATGATCAACTCTATGATTTTTTGAAGCAAAACCAAGCTGAAGCCAATGAAGTAAGGAAGGAAAAGTTGGCAAAGAATCATGATCCTCTAGCACTCATTGCTACAACACCAACACCTCTACCAGTGAATACACCATCATCATCTTTCACTCACAACTACGTGAAGCAACCACACATTTCACAACCAACACCTCTCTACCAGCAATCATTCTACCCACAACAACACGAAGTTATTCCACAACAACAACAACCATATCAACAATTCCAAGAACCTGACTTCACTGAAAATGATGAATCCATTACTGCAGTAACTCAAGCATTTGCTCTTCTAAGGCATTCCAAGGACGCTATTCTACACCAACTAACAACAACCAACGAATTTCATCGAATACTCGCTACAGGCAGGTTGCTCAACTGAGTTTCAACATGGGCAATCAAGGCCAACTGGTTAGAGTTATGGGGAATCAGCAAGGATATGCTCCTGGATATCAGATGGGTCAGAATACAAGGAATCAGTTGGGTCAGTTTGTTGGGAATCAGCGGGGTCAGAATGTTGGTAATCAGGCTATGGGTAATCAGGTTGGAAATGTTGCAGCTCCGGTTGGTGGGAATTATGGAAATGGGAATCAGGGAAATTTGGTAAAGTGTTTCAACTGTCAGGGTGTCGGTCACATGGCAAGGAACTGTCCTTCTAAGCTGAATAAGAAAGATCCAGAGTTCTTGCAGAAAGCTTTGATGTTGGCTCAAAAGGAGAAAGCAGGATTTCAGTTGAATGCTGAGGAGAATGACTTTATGGCTCTTATGGATGAAATGGAAGATCGGGAGGATATTGATGCGAACTGCATATTTATGGCAAATCTTCAGGAGGCTAAGTACGACACAGATTCTGAGACACCTCCGGTTTATGACGCCAATGCAGTATCTGAGGTACCATTAAACAATACTTGCATCAATAATGATATATTTGATATGTCTCCTCATGAGGAACAGCATTCTGAGACTCCAGCAACCACGTATGATACATACCTGGACAAGCCAAGTTGTAGTGATATTACTTTGGCAACTCCCGATATGAATCATAGTGGAGGCTCAGTTTCCCAGCATGCTGAGAATGATGAGGAAACACGTGCTTTATTTGAATCATTATTGAACAATTGTAGTATTGAAATCGAAAATGTGAAAAAGGTCAATCGCGATGTTAAGGCCGCGAATGCGAAATTGACCACTGAGCTTGAGAGGTACAAGGAAAACGAAAAAGCTTTTGAATTTCATACAAAACGATTGTCTGAATTAGAAACTGGTTATCAAAATTCCGTTTCAAGGGAAAAACATCTGCAAATAAAGTATGATACACTTGATGTTAATTTTCATAAGAAAATAAAATCCTTAAACGCGGAAATTTCTGATTTGCAAAACCAACTTTCTAAACAAAAAACAGCTTATACCAATCTTGAAAAAGAACGGGATGAGTTGAAAAAAGACTTTGCAACGAAAGAAGATAAGCTTTTGAATGAAATCCTTGAGTCACAAAACATGGTCAAAAAGTTGGAAAATTTGTTGGTAACGACGGGTCATTCGAGTCAAACAATTCATATGATTACAAGTCAAACTGATCCGATCTACCATACAAAACACAAAATGGCTCTTGGTAACAAAACTCCTTGTCATCTCAAGAAAGCTCAGGAAGCTCAGAATAGTTTGTATAATGGAAATGTGCTATATGTTAAACATGATCCTCCTTATGTGCGTGATTATGATGACACAATAGCTCTTGCTGAAGAGAGTCAAAATAAAATGAAACAAAAGAATCCAGATTTGAAACCAATTAATTACGATAAATGGAACAAAATTAATGGAATCACTTTTGTCCCTCAAAAACAAACACCAAATGTTTTCAAAACGTCAGTTGTTAAGAAAATGTTTTCTAAACCACAAGTTGTCTCTAAAAATCTTTCAAAACTGGAACAAATGTCGTCAGACAATCCTTTTAACACAAGTGAAACTAGAGACATTCTTGATGATGTGAAAAAGAGAATTAAAGTTCTTCAACAGATTGTTGAGTCAAAAACCACAATCAGTATTAACAATTGGCATTCGAGTTTTCATAAAGAGCAGAAAAAGGTGTTTGAAACAGAAATTACAATCCCACTGTATAACATCAGTGCGAGAGTAATTCATCTTGAAAATGCTTTGATAAAAGAAACAACCGACTTTGTCAAGGACCACAAATCCCTGGTAAAGGAAGCTAATGAAACTTGTGAAAACATGAAAGTTTTGGAAAGATTAAATGACTCTCTCTTCGAAGCTGTTATGTCTACTGATATTATGTCTATTATTTTGCAAACATATTCTGTTGAGGATGATGAAAGACTTCGAACTGAGACTTCTGCAATTGTTTCAAAATATGAAAATGCGCTTATTAAACTTGAAAAAGAAAATGTGTCATATTTTAAACAACTTGATCGGAAAAACGAAGAATGCAAGTATGACAAATTGTCGTATGAGCGTGCCTTCAACAACATGAAAGCGTAAAATGATCTTTTGAAGTCTCAGTTAGAAAGTCTAAAAGGAAAGGGTGTGGATACTAAGTTTGAAAAACTAACGACTTCGGAGAAACCAAATGATTCAAAAACGGTTCAAAAACCAAAAATGTCAATTTCTCGGTTTGCTCCAAAAGTTGATGTGAAAAAAGATTTGACAAAACCAGTCACTCCATCACCTTTGCCTAAGAATGTTGAAAAAGTAAAGAATGTGGAAAAAGAAAAAGCGGTTGTCGAAACACCAAAAGTGATAGCACCTAGTCTTTTTAGGATTAGTCCCACTATTGCGTCTCCTTCTAGGACAGATGATAAGTGCGTTAAGGATAATTCTAAATAATCTAGGGATGCTAAAAATGACAACAATATAAATCCTAATGCGTGTGCCTTACCTTCCACAGGATTAGCAAGCACCACTAGGAGCAGCAGACTAAAGCCTAGGAGCTATACAAGGAACAATAGAGTCTTGCCTGTCTCTAAGAGTACTAGCATAAATAAAGTTGAAGAAGTAGAAGAACACCATAGGAATTTATCGCTTTGTAATAAGAGACATCTTTCATCTGAATGTAATGTCAAAAGTATTGTTTCTAATGCATGTAGTGACTTTGTTTGTTAATGCACAAGGAATGTCTATCTAATGGTGTTTGTGATGAAAATGTTTCTACAAAGGTGAATGTTTTGCCTGCTAAGAAGAATGCTTCGCAAGGACCTAGTGCTAAATCTAGATTTGTTGGTAGTCCAATTAAAAGAATTAGGAACACCACTAATAGTCTCACGCCTAGGAACTATCTTAAGTATTGTGTTTGGATACCAACGGGTAGAGAATTCATTCTTAAGGATGGTAAATTAGAAATAGTTCAAGCTAAACAAGTAGCAACCGTCTATGAATGTGATTTGGATTGTACCTCTAACCCCATGGAACCTAATTCAGAATGGTTTCCAAATACAAACTCTTCTGTTATTGGCAGGTTATCGAAATTTGTCTTTGGATCGTCGACTCGGGTTGCTCCAAGCACATGACCGGGAACTTAAAGCTGTTGATCAATTTTATTTGGAAATTTATGGGTACTGTATGCTTTGGTAATGATCATGTAGCAGCTATTCAGGGTTATGGAGATCTTCAGTTTGGGAATTACTTAATCACTCAAGTTTACTACGTCGAAGGGTTGGGACACAATTTGTTTTCAGTTGGGCAGTTTTGTGATGCAGATTTAGAGGTCGTCTTTAGGAGAAATAAGGTTTTTGTTAGAAATTTGGTTGGAGATGATCTCTTAACTAGAAATCGTGGCACTAACCTTTATGCTATCGACATCAATACAATGGCCTCTACATCACCAATTTGTCTAATGACAAGAGCATCTGACACAAAGTCTTGGTTGTGGCATCGACGTTTATCTCACCTCAATTTCGACACCATCAACAAATTAGCCAAAGACAACATCGTAAACGGACTCCCTAAGTTCAAATACACCAAGTATCACTTATGTCCATCATGTGAACAAGGAAAAAGCAAACGAGCATCATATAAACCCAAAACCGTACCTAGTTCGGAAGCAAGGTTACATCTGTTGCATATGGACTTATGTGGCCCAATGAGAGTTGAAAGCATCAATGGAAAGAAGTATATTCTTGTTATTGTCGATGATTATTCAAGATATACTTGGGTAAAGTTTTTGGGATCAAAAGACGAAGCACCTGGAAACATCATCACCTTTCTGAAGCGCATTCAAGTTCTACTTCAAGCTCCAGTAAGGATTGTAAGAACAGACAACGGCACAGAATTCACCAATCAGGAGTTAAGAACGTATCTTGAAGATGTTGGAATCACACATCAAACATCAGTTGTTAGAACTCCACAGCAGAATGGGGAAGTTAAAAGAAGAAATAGAACTCTTGTGGAAGCTGCTCGCACAATGCTAATTTATTCTAGTGCACCACTATTCTTATGGGCTGATGTTGTAGCCACTGCTTGTTTCACTCAAAACCGATCACTAATCCATCCAAGATTCAATAAAACACCATATGAGCTTGTGAACAATCGGAAACCGGATATCTCTTACCTTCACGTGTTTGGCGCTTTGTGCTATCCGACGAACGACAGAGAAGATCTAGGAAAGTTGAAAGCTAAGGGTGATATTGGAATCTTCATTGGATATTCAGAAAACTCGAGGGCATTCAGGGTGTATAATAGGAGAACAAAAAGGATAATGGAGACGATGAATGTGAAGTTTGACGAGATTTCACAAATGGCTTCTGAGAGACTCGCTCTAGAACCCGCGAACCCAATGGCTTCTAATCAAACCAGATTAGGACCCGCACCAAACAGTCAGACTTCTGGATACATCAGTTCAGGACTCGTACCTAATGGAGCTCAGTCAACAACACCGGATAAACCTTCAGATCAAGAACTGGAAAACTTCTTTGAGTTAATGTTTGATGAATACTATGGTGGAACTTCGACAAATGCATCTCAACATCATTCCGCTGCACCTGCTCAAAATCATCAACCACCACTACCACCAACACAAGATGCATCTACCACAATAGAAGATGAAGCACCAACTCCCTCAACATCATCAACATCTACTCCAGCAACTCCGGTTATTGAAATTGTTCTACCAAGAGTTGATCAGCAAAACCAAAACACAACTTTTCAAGAAGAACCAACACAACACCAAAACAATGCTGCGTTAGAAGAAGAAGAAGTATTTGAAAACCCGTTTGCAACTGACTCTGCTGAATCTTCTTCACGGTTACGAGAACCATCTAACACGCATATGTTACACCCAAGGTACCCTTCTACACTCAAATGGACAAAAGACCATCCAATCGAACACGTCATTGGTGAACCTTCANACATCGTAAACGGACTCCCTAAGTTCAAATACACCAAGGATCACTTATGTCCATCATGTGAACAAGGAAAAAGCAAACGAGCATCATATAAACCCAAAACCGTACCTAGTTCGGAAGCAAGGTTACATATGTTGCATATGGACTTATGTGGCCCAATGAGAGTTGAAAGCATTAATGGAAAGAAGTATATTCTTGTTATTGTCGATGATTATTCAAGATATACTTGGGTAAAGTTTTTGAGATCAAAAGACGAAGCACCTGGCAACATCATCACCTTTCTGAAGCGCATTCAAGTTCTACTTCAAGCTCCAGTAAGGATTGTAAGAACAGACAACGGCACAGAATTCACCAATCATGAGTTAAGAATGTATCTTGAAGATGTTGGAATCACACATCAAACATCAGTTGTTAGAACTCCACAGCAGAATGGGGTAGTTGAAAGAAGAAATAGAACTCTTGTGGAAGCTGCTCGCACAATGCAAATTTATTCTAGTGCACCACTATTCTTATGGGCTGATGCTGTAGCCACTGCTTGTTTCACTCAAAACTGATCCCTAATCCATCCAAGATTCAATAAAACACCATATGAGCTTGTGAACAATCGGAAACCGGATATCTCTTACCTTCACGTGTTTGGCGCTTTGTGCTACCCGACGAACGACAGAGAAGATCTAGGAAAGTTGAAAGCTAAGGGTGATATTGGAATCTTCATTGGTTATTCAGAAAACTCGAGGGCATTCATGGTGTATAATAGGAGAACAAAAAGGATAATGGAGATGATGAATGTGAAGTTTGACGAGATTTCACAAATGGCTTCTGAGAGACTCGCTCTAGAACCCGCGCTTAACCCGATGGCTTCTAATCAAACCAGATTAGGACCCGCACCAAACAGTCAGACTTTTGGACACATCAGTTCAGGACTCGTACCTAATGGAGCTCAGTCAACAACACAGGATAAACCTTCAGATCAAGAACTGGAAAACTTCTTCGAGTTAATGTTTGATGAATACTATGGTGGAACTTTGACAAATGCATCTCAACATCATTCCGCTGCACCCGATCAAAATCATCAACCGCGACCACCAACACAAGATGCATCAACAACAATTGAAGCTGACGCACCAACTCCCTCAACATCATCAACATCTACTCAAGCAACTCCGGTTATTGAAAGTGTTCTACCAAGAGTTGATGGGCATAATCAAAACACAAACTTTCAAGAAGAACCAACAAATAATTCAAACAATGCTACGTTATAAGAAGAAGAAGAAGTATTTGAAAACCCGTTTGCAACAGACTCTGCTGAATCTTCTTCAAGGTTACAAGAACCATCTAACACGCATATGTTAAATCCAAGGTACCCTTCTACACTCCAATGGACTAAAGACCATCCAATAGAACAAGTTATTGGTGAACCTTCAAGGCCAGTTCAGACGAGGAGACAACTTGCCACCGATCTCGAATTGTGTATCTACATTTGCTCAATAAGCCTCAAAGAACCAAAGAACATTCGGGAAGCAATGGCAGAAAACCCATGGATAGAAGCGATGCAGGAGGAATTTCTTCAATACCAGTTACATGATAGTTGGGAACTTGTCCCACGACCACTTGAAAAACGTATTCTTGATCTTAAATGGTTGTGGAAGAACAAAATGGATGAAGAAATGACTGTAATTCGCAACAAAGCTCGTCTCGTGGCTAAAGGGTATCCGCAGAAGGAAGGGATAGACTTCGAGGAATCATTCGCGCCTGTAGCTAGACTTGAAGCAGTTCGGATTTTCTTAGCCTATGCAGCTCACAAAAACATCACAGTCTATCAGATGGACATTAAGACAGCTTTCTTGAATGGAACTCTGAAAGAAGAAGTGTATGTGAGTCAGCCAGAGGGATTCATCGACAAAGATCATCCAGACTACGTCTACAAGCTTAAGAAAGCCATTTATGGTTTAAAACAGGCTCCAAGGGCGTGGTATGATGAACTATCATCTTTCTTGTTTCAAAACAACTTCACCGTAGGAACTATTGACCCTACCTTGTTTACCAAAAAGTACAAAGATGACATTTTGATTGTTTAGATTTACGTGGACGACATTATCTTTGGGTCCACTAATCCGAAACATTCAAAACATTTTGAAAATCTCATGAAAAACAAATTTGGAATGTCCATAATGGGGGAACTAAAATTCTTTCTTGGTTTGCAAATACATCAATCCCCTCGTGGTATTTTTATAAATCAATCTAAATATACAATAGAGATTTTGAAAAAAGATGGTATGGAAGATTGTGATTCTGTTGGAACACCAATGGTCACTTCACCAAAAATCGGTGCTGATTTGTTTGGGAAACCCATCGATCCGAAGAAATATCGGAGCATGATCGGTTCTCTCACGTACCTAACTGCTAGCCGACCAGATATTCAATTTGCTGTTTGCCTATTAGCACGGTTTCAGGCAAAGCCTACCGAACTTCACCTCAAAGAGGTTAAACGGATCTTTCGGTACCTACGAAGAACCATTAACATGGGACTTTGGTATCCGAAGGATTCGGGGTTTAATCTAACCGCATTTTCAGATGCCGACCATGCAGGTGATCAAGTTACAGCAAAAAGTACATCAGGTGGAGCACAATTTTTGGGTGAAAAGCTAGTAAGCTGGTCGTCAAAGAAACAGGATTGTACTGCACTATCAACCGCGGAAGCCGAGTATGTGTCTCTATCTGCGTGTTGTGCCCAAGTTCTTTGGATGCGGACACAGCTCACAGATTATGGCTTTCATTTCGACCGCATTCCTATGTATTGTGACTCGAAAAGTGCCATAGCCATCTCGTGCAACCCCGTTCATCATTCTAAGACGAAGCATATTAGAGTCCGCTACCACTTCATCAAAGAGCACGTAGAAGAGGGTACTGTTGAATTATTTTTCGTTAAGACGGAATACCAACTCGCCGATCTATTTACTAAAGCCCTTCCAAAAGAAAGGTTTGACGAATTAGTTCGACGAATTGGCATGCGAAGCCTAACCCCTGAGGAGTTAGAACGTCTTCTCGAATCTTCTTGAAAAACATTTTCAAAACCGCTTCGCTGTAAATATTTTTGAAAATCAAAATACAAAATTTGAAAAACCAACAAAAACAAAATACAAAAATAGAAAATTTCAAAAATACAAAAACAATATGAAATCAAAAAATCCAAAAATATTCTTCTCACGACATGTCTCTCGTATAATCGATATTATGTACGTTTCTAGAAATGTTATACAAAAATGACACGGATATGTACATATGCTTGAGCGGGAGTTCATTTAAATGTTTTCTAAAACATGTCGTTTCTCTAATTTTTCTTAAACAATGGGTTTCGTATACTTCAGTATGAAACCCGAGCTTAAATGATGAATTCTGATTATTTCAGATCAGGACTCGAATGCTCAAAATCGAAATTCTTTTCAAAAAGTTCGAGTATAAACAAACGAAAAGATTTCAAGCAAAAACTCGTTTTCACAAAATGACTTGTGTACATTTCAGTACATGACTCACATTTCAAAAAGAAACTCCCTCCCGAAAATTTCATTTTGAAATATGCTTTGATTAAGGGGGAGTATAAAAAGAAAAAATGTTTCGATTTCATGCAAAAACAAATCCGTCTATCTCTCGATAAGCTTTTTCTATTAATCTGTTGATATCAAAAATATCACGATATGCTATTTTTGAGGGGGAGAAGACGTGACTAAATGTGATCAAAATGTGACTAAAATGATTGTGATCAATAAGATTGTTAATTGTGGCTGAATCTCATTGGAGCTAGACTCAGAATTGACCCAAGAATTGACGAAACAAAATGTTAGTAATCGAAAAGACTTATCCTCGACGGGTAATAACTTCAAGTTAGTTATTAGAACTTGTTGTCACCTAAAAGCTGATAATGTATCTCTTTAACTAGCGACGTAAACGTGTCTCGAAAAGGATTTGTCTAAGTAGAATGTACCAATTCGAGAAACTTTCTTTGGACTTGACCAGGCTGGGTAATAATTTCAAGCTAGTCTAACTAGTGATGTAAACGTGTCTCAAATCGGTCTTGTTCACTTAAAGTCAATCAATTCAAAAATGCTAACTCTACCCAACATGTGCAACTTTATCTTAAACTATTTTGAGCACATGTGAAGGGGGAGTATTTCAAAATTGCAAAACTCTCAATGTGTTAACAAAATGTGTTTTATAATCATAAACACTATGAGAGATTTTGAAACAAATGGTTTATGGCAACAATAGGATAGTCATGGTGATATAAGGTGACTAAGGTTAGGAAAAACCGTCCTATGATCCGCCAGAGCCGGAGGGATCTACCCAAGGACAATTCCAATAGATTAGAATTAGAAGTCCTTAGGTATGATATGAAAAAATGAGTAAAGAATGAAAGGAGAAAGAAGGGGTTGAAGAATTAAAAAGAAAAGTAATGAAAACGGTGAAAAGAAATAGCCCTCCATATGTTCAACCTTGGGGCAGACAGCGGGTTCAACTCGTATGCTACTGGTTGCTACCAAGGTGACACCAGTATTGAAGACAAGACGTCATGGACCCAGTGACGCACTGCACTTAAACCTTCTAGCCACTCGGGTATCTCTCAAAAGATACTTGTTTCATTCTAACGGGGAACCATTGTAATCTATCGACCCGTCTCTTAGAGATGGTTGATATTGAAAAGGAGGCCCTCTGCTCCATGCCTCCGCATAGGAAACCAAATGTGCACTTATTGAGTCTAGAGCACCGAGATTCATCAAAAGATCTCATAGGAACACTTAACATTACTGCAATGGTGGTTCTACATCAATGGACACCAGTTGTAAACTATCGAGTCCTACACAGATCTTAGCAATCTGCCAAGAACGTTTATGAGAGGATTTACTTATGTATTTCTCAATGATTGAACGGAAATTCCTGCCAGGGTCAATATCAAACAGCCCTGACAGCAGGTCACTTTGGTAATTCTTTATGGGTTACACTTAGTGTTCGCGGTGGTTCCAAACGGTCTACAGTCGTGGGGTGATCTCCAGCGACTCACCTAATCGTGGGTGAACTTCGGTATGTCTGTGTAAGCCCTTTCGGGGGTATCCGATTAGGAACGGCCTTGGTAAGGGTTAGAAGGAGTCTTCACACTATGCTGTTGACGATCTCTAATTCCAAACCTGTAAGTACCGGTTGTTTATGACTAACGATTTTCATGTAGCTACCATCACCTCATCATTATCACCACCACCACACTAGTTTCCACATGCTCATACATACATCTCAAAGTCAAAGGAAAGTTCTCACAAAGATCAAAGGATAGCAACAGTCAAAGAAAGATTCTACGCCAAAAAGAAGAATCTACAAAGTAAAGTGACAAAGATCAAAGTGAAAGAACGGGAACAACAAATGTATGTATGACAAAGACTAAAGACGTATGAGCATGTTGGAAAGGCGTTTAAACCTCAAAGACAAAAATGTGACGAAAGGCAGATGAATCAACCACAACAACAAAGAACTAAGAAAAGTCATTTATCTAAGATCACAAAGCATGAAGGAACAAAGACTAAAGACTATTCTACAACGACACGTAAAGTTCAAAGACAAAGAAGACAAAGACCTAATCACGTGGAGCATCATTCGAATGACCACCCCTTAGGGGGAGATTGTTAGCATTAAAGAAATATAAAAGGAAGTGATGGTCATTCTCATTATTAGAACTTTGTCTCGTGTGTTAGAAATATGTAAAAGTCTAAGTTAGCGGGCTCATGGACTAAGCTAATATGTTATAATCTATGTTAGTTAGTCATTTGTAATAATGTCCACTAAAGCCCAAGTCCATGAGCCAAGCCCATAGAAAGCCTTATGTAAGGAAGTATATAAGGCACCTAAACCTTCATTTGTAAGGTGTGCTTGTGTGTGTAAGTGTGTGTTTTTTATGAAATTCTCTCTAGTTTCTCTTACTACTTTCTCTCTCTAAAACACATACATATATTCATCAAGTTACCATATCTCATCCATATAAGTGTGATAAAGTTGATAGATTTAAGGTCCTACAGGGATGATTCTTTTTGTATTTTTATATTTTATGAAAGCAAAGTAAAAATCACAGGTATTGGAAGAGTGGGCGAAATTACTTGCTAGTCAACTAACCCAAATAACTACTAATGCAATTAAAATAAAATAAACAAGAAAAGTAAATTGGTGAACTTCATATAGTGAGAAAATGTGTTTACTTAGATTTCCTTACTCCCTAGCTATCTCTTATTAATTAATTGGTTTGTTATAATTGTTTGGATGAAGGGTTGTTTTCCTTAATACCAGTCGTGGGGTGTGTACGAATTTCCTCAACTCTATAAGCTTCTATCTCTTCCTATGATGACACCCAGTATCTTATCATGGCCTCCCCAATAGTCACTTATGCATTAAAAACAACTAATAACTCCGGTGTACACAACCAAGAAACGTTTCTTAAGACATTCAAGCACATTACCATATAGGAAGTTGGCCAGTTTTCTTAAGCCTAACACGAAATCAATCACTCAATACAATCAAACAAACTAACAATCAATAATTAATAGCTAGGTTTCATTAGATCTAAGCAAACATTAAGAAACCTAACCTAGCATGTTAAAAGAAAGACAAGAATGAAAGATAATCAAACAACACATAGACATATTGAATGATTAAAAGGTAGACTTATCTTCAATTAAACATGAGTGAAAGAAGGGTTTGAAACCCTTACAAAAGCTGTAAAATTTGGCTAGGGTTTGTTGCACAAAAGTTCCACACTAATGAATGAAAAATCCAAAACTATATATAGAGAATACAAGCTGACGGCGTCAGGTTATAAGTCCTGACGCCGTCAAAATGCCGTGTTTAGGGTTTTCGGATGGCCTCCAAATACATCTGACGCCGTCACCTTATAAATACTTCTGGGCCGTCTCTCTTTGGCTTCACACATGATGGCCTACTTGATGCCGTCAGGTGTTAACTCACCAATTCTTCACTTGAGCGTCATGTATAAGTAAAAATCCATCTCTTGTATCTTCAAGTGACGGCTTCACCTTGTGGTGTCTGACGCCGTCAGGTACAAATTTCAGCATGATTTCTTGACCTTGTCGTTTTCTTCACTTTTCACTCCAAAAACGTCCAAAATGCTCCATTTTCTAGAATTCTTGTCCAAAGTACCTAAAATGACAAAAGAAACTATTTGAGGCAATATTTGATCATAATTTCACGATTTAGGGATTAAATGACCCCGTAA
The DNA here is from genome assembly GCA_014162995.1 of Artemisia annua. NCBI lineage: Eukaryota > Viridiplantae > Streptophyta > Magnoliopsida > Asterales > Asteraceae > Artemisia > Artemisia annua. The sequence goes on from LBNU01007092.1 coordinate 51,955, forward strand.
AAGCGTAACAAATATTTCCTTATCAAATACCCTTACACTTGAGATTTGCTTGTCCTCAAGCAAATGAGCTTTTATACTAATTAAAATACAAGCTAGGGGTCATTTAACATTAACATAAAAGTAATTACAACAAGTGATCGTTCTACTTTAATCAAAATAAGCATGGAAATTATACACTAGCACCTCACATTAAGTGATTGGATACTCTTATTTCTCGGGTGTTATAAGTTTATATATCACAAATGGAAATGGAAAAATATCTCTCACTACCGGTCATAGCAAATAGATTACCATAGGCTTGGGAAAGGATCAAAAACCTCCACCACTTGGCATAAGCACCTAGGAAAACTATCAAAGAGGGCTTTTCAAGGGTTATAATGTTAGGTGTAGGGTTATGGAAAACATGGTTTGTTGGACAAGGGATATTTAACTGGTGGCAAGTCAATTGTCTTAGTGAATTACATGTACAATGTGGCGTTGCTAAGCCAAGACTCGACTCAACTTGAGCTAACTATGAAATAAAAGAAACATAAATAAATAAAAGGAATGGGATGGTAGTCCGTATGTTTTTTCGCTTGTCTTTTTTTTTCCAATTTTTTTTTTATTTTTCTTGATTTTTTCGATTTTTTTTTTGCATACATTCTTGCCCTACCATCCAAAATAATACATCAAGGGGGCTCGGTTCTCCCCTTACACTTGAACTTTTACATGAATCAAAATAAAGACTCGAATCAAGATAATCGAAACATTTAGAGTACTTTAAAACATTAACGCATCTATGGGGGTAATAAATGATGTTCTTCCCCATTACTCCATTACACTAGTACTTTACCCATAAGTCCCAATCGTCCCAAAACAATATTTACAAGATATGACTCGACTTAGCAACCATGTAACCAATTAGACAATTAACAAAGGGTTTAAACAAATAACAATAATGCACTAAAGATGAGTGCATACAAGGTAGGCTAAGGAGATTTGGGTGTACATTTGGGGTGGATTGTAAACAAATTCTTCCTTTAAGTAAAATGCTTAAAGTTAGAAACGAAAAAGATAGGCTCTGAGGAGTGTACTAGGGGTATCGTGTACTAAAAATAAGTACATCGCAAAGGTGTGGGAGAATTACTTGACCAATGAAGTCAATGTAATTATATTACAGGCTTAAAACATGGGTTATCCTAATGCCTCTTATCATGTAGTAAATCCTAACTACACGAATGTAGTCTCACTTGTGGTCTCGGGATGCATTGCTAACGCAAGTTCTAGAATCTAAATACTACCGGTACACTCACAAGCACTAATAATGAATGCTTTTTCCTAACAAATATAGGGGCGAACCTCACATATTTGGGGTGGAAATTTTTGAGTGGTACGGTTTTTGTGCTAGTCATATAACTCCTATCCATGAGACGCTTATTAAGACTAAAGTTTCATTCCTTAATGTTGTAAAAAAATTTAAATTTGGTGCTAAAATTACCCTATTAAGTATTCCTCTTAGTTTTATTACATATCTACTATTAAACAAAACAAAAATCAAGTGAAGTTGTAGTCTCTAAGGTATCCTCATTTACCCCTTACACTTAAGTTGAACATTGTCCTCAATATTCTTAAAAAGTAATAAAGTAAACATAAATGAAAAATGAATGAAACAAATACTCCCCTGATTCGCTCGGTGTGGATGATATGGTAACACGGTTAAATTTTCCTCCAAGAAAATGTGAAAACTCAAGATTGAAGCAGTGCCAAAAGCTTGATGTGTTGTATGTACATCTTCTTGTCCAATATAACCTGCTAAATAACTAAGAAAACAAACATGAAAACCTCACATAAAATCGGCGGTAAACTCTGCATAAAAGTAAATCCTAGAAAGCAAGTAAAGATATAATGCTTGTGGAATGAATATTTGCAGATTCCTAGAGTTTATAAATTATAGATTTTACGAAACATTATAATTCTAGCAGAAAAACAAAACCTGGAAAATTTTGCAGAAAATACGTCTGACGCCGTCAGGTTATAACCCCTGACGTCGTCAGAACTGATCTGACATAATTTTTTATACTTTGTTTCCGGAAAATTTCTAGAAAAACCTATGTTTTAATTCCTGGAATCCTGCAAAATATTCATTATGACTTGATACAGGCATTTGACTCAAACAATACTAATATGCATGTCTATATCTTATTGTTATCGTTCATGTTCAATTCGTTATTTAAAACAAATTTAGATTCCCTTACACTTATCTTTTGCAAAATACCTTTATATGTAATTAAGACGAGGTTAAAAACAAAATAAAGCATTTTCACAATTTATATTTGATACATGAACAATAAACAATGAGAATAAGATATGCATACGGACACAAATAAAAACAAGTAAACAAGCAAACAATTAAAAAGCTTGGTTTGCCTCCCAAGAAGCGCTTTTCTTTATTAACGAGTCTTGTAGCTAGACTCAAAGTCGTGTACTATTACATGACTCCATCTCGTAGAATGATATATCCATTTTTCATAAAGCCCTTGCTATTATTGTGGTAACGTCTCAATCGTTCTACATTCACAGTCACCTTTCCGCCTGTTTCATTTATTAGGACTACTTTCCCATTTGGATATAGGCTTTTGATTGTGAATGGTCCATACCACCAGGATTTCAGTTTATCAGGAGGTAATTTTATCCCTGAATGGCTTAAAGGCACCAAATCTCCTTCCATAAGCTCGACAGGATTCTCAATCTGTTGATTGCACTCCACTTCGACCTCAACATAATTTCTATCACCACTCTCATATTTTTCAATCTCAACCTCTCTGTAGTTCTTAATTCTCGCCTCCCATGCGAGGAATTTCTCTCGATCATGATTACGAGGTATGTCGATGTTGTTCATAAGCTTCCTTTCTATCATGCTTTCTCTTACATATCGTGGAATCATAGGGAAGCGAACCCTTCTTTGCCCTGACCTGAGCTCAATCTCCCTTTTTTCGTACCTAATGAATGCCCTTGCCGCGGCAAGAAATGGTGCTCCAATCTTTTGTAATTTGATCTTATGTTATTACAAATTGCAGCGTGGAATATTAAGGGAATGTGCAGTTCTCTTAAGCAAAAAGAAATCAAAAAGCTTATTAGGAATAATAATATTAGTATGTGTGGGATTATTGAAACTCAGCTGAGAAAGAAGTTTGTTGAATCGGTTTGTAATAATGTCTTTACTGTGTGGAATTGGGTTTCTAATTCTATTCTCAGTAAGAAAGGGTGTAGAATTGCTATAGGATGGGATACTAGGGTGTTCAAAGTTCAGGTTATATCGTATACTGATCAACTGGTGAATATGTTGGCTAGTAGGGTTGTTGATGATGATATTATGTATGTGACATTTGTGTATGGGGAGAATAATTCTAAAGCTAGATTGGGGTTATGGAAAGAGCTAAGTTATCAAAAGAATACTGTGGGTAGTAGGCCTTGGTTGATGCTAGGTGACTTTAATGTTACCCTTAATTTTAGTGAACATTCTAGAATTAACAGAGTTAATCAAGATGGTATGCAAGAATTCAGAGAGTGTGTGGAAGATATAGGCATGGAAGATGTGAAGATGAATGGGTTGTTTTATACATGGATACAAAAAATGAAGAATCCTGAGCTAGGAATTCTTAAGAAATTAGATAGAGCAATGTGTAATGTGGAGCTGATGCAAAAATATCCTTCTTGTCAGGCTAGCTTTCATCCATATGGAATATCAGATCACTCACCTGTTGTAGTATCTTACAATGATGGGCTTAGTGAGGGGAGAAAATCATTTAAGTTTATGAACTATATGGCTAGTAAAGCTGAATTTCTGCCGTTGCTGGTAAATAAGTGGAATGAAGAAGTTTCAGGGTATAAAATGTATGTTTTGGTCAAAAGACTGAAGTTTCTGAAGAAGCATCTAAGAGAATGGAATAAAGCAAATGGGAATGTGTTTGAAAAGGTTAAAAGTTTGAAGGAGGAGCTTGATAGAGTGCAAAGTAGTCTTGATAAAGATCCAGCTAGTGCTATTCTAAGAGAGGAAGAAATGATTTACTATCAGGCTTATAGAAGTGCTCTAGAGGATGAGGAGAAAGTTCTTATGCAGAAAGTTAAAATCCAATGGTTGAAGGAGGGTGATACTAATAGTGCCTATTTTAATGCTGCTGTTAATGGGAAGAGGAGTAGGAATAGGATTGATATGGTTCAGAATGAACATGGAGATTGTTTTAGGGGACCTGATGTGGCTAATCAGTTTGTAAATCATTTTCAGGCTTTCCTTGGTGCTGTTGATGAAGTTTTTCCTATTGAGGATCCTGGTTCACTATTCACTAAGAAAGTTTCTGTGGATGCTGCAATTGATATGATAAGACCTGTTGAAGATGATGAAGTCAAGGAAGCATTGTTTAGCATTGATGGTAATAAAGCGGCAGGGCCTGATGGGTATTCTTCTACGTTCTTTAACACAGGATGGGATATAGTGGGTAATGATGTTACGGAAGCAGTTAAGGAATTTTTCAGTAAAGGTAAGTTGCTAACTGAACTTAATGCTACATTAATTGCTTTAGTGCCTAAGAGTAAAACCCCCCTTAAGGTTTCTGACTCTAGGCCGATATCATGTTGTAATGTTGTCTATAAGGTGATAAGTAAAATCATTACCAATAGGATTAAGCCTGTGCTGAATGATCTCATTGATGTTAACCAATCGGCATTTATCCCTGGTAGACAAATAAGTGATAATATACTGTTAGCTCAGGAGTTTATGAGAGGTTACACATGGAATAGTGGAGTTAGAAAATGTGCTTTTAAGATTGATATAATGAAGGCCTATGATACTGTGAATTGGGATTTTTTAGAATGCATACTTAAGAATTTTGGGTTTCACTGTGTTATGGTGCACTGGATAAAGACATGTGTTAAAACAGCCTCATTTTCTGTATGTGTTAATGGTGAAATTAAGGGGTTTTTTAGGTCTGGAAGGGGATTGAGACAGGGTGATCCTGTCTCTCCTTATTTATTTACTCTAATCATGGAGGTTATGACGTTAATGCTTATGAGACAGATAAGGAATGAGGGTAAATTTAAGTATCATGCCCATTGCAACGAGTTAGAGCTTGTTAGTTTATGTTTTGCGGATGATTTGATTTTATTGTGTCATGGTGATATCTATTCTGCTTCTGTGCTTAGAAGAGGTCTTGATGAGTTTACTTTGTGTTATGGCCTATTTCCTAGTGCTAGTAAAAGTAATGGGTATTATAGTAATGTTCCTGAGGATATCAAGGAAGTGATTAAAATGGTTATGCCTTTTAGTGAAGGAACTTTACCATTTAGATACTTAGGTGTGCCTATGATTTCTAAGAGGTTGACTAATAATGATTGTTGTGGCCTAATTGAGGTTTGTATGAAAAGGGTAGGTGACTGGAAAAATAGAAACCTATCATTTGCTGGCAGACTGCAACTTATTGCATCCATATTATCATCTTTGCAAGTTTATTGGGCTTCCTTATTCATGCTTCCTATATCAATATGTGATAAGATTGAAAAAATTTGTAGAGGTTTTCTATGGGCTAATGGGGAGTCTGCTAAGGGTCATGCTAGTATATCTTGGAAAGAGATCTGTGTTAGGACCACGTTTTACGTTATCTCTCAAGTCTCGGTCATTTCTACTTTATGTAATAGGTTGCTAGTTTACTTATCTATCTTATGATTATGTAATAAGTTATGTAAGCGTCCAATGGGCCTTAAAGCCCACGTTTAGAAAGATAGGAAGGGAAGGGAGTGTTGCCCTAGACCTTGCCTATAAATACTAAGCTCATGTAAACATAACAATTGTTGGTTATTTCATTATCTTAAAGAAACTCTTGCACTTTCATCTTTCATATTGATTTAATCAACCAATCTTTATTCTCATCTCATTTCTACCAAAACCTATGCTTGTGTTTACAATATGGTGACCTAACAAGTGGTATCAATCGCTAGAAGAGGGTATTTCTTTGGTTTTGAATTCGTACGCCATATATCTTAGTTTTTACTTCGTTATTTTTTGTTAAAAAGTTCAAATCTTTTGCTTGGTTATTGATTTCTAACACACCTTTACTTCTAAACTTGTGTTCCAAATCATTACAAAAAAAAAAAAAAAAAAAAAAATCAACTTTTTAATAAAAAAAATCACAAAGATTCGAATTTTGTACTATTTTTTCGAAAACATAAAAATTTTTGAAAAATTTATAAAGTTTGCAACTTTCTTTAAGATTTCATCATTTTAAAGCTAGTTGTACAAAAATCTTGGATTAAAAACTCGTTCTTGGTGTGCTTTATTCAAAAACAAAATTTAGCCTATTTTCGAGAACACTAAGCCCTTAACTTTCGAGAACACGTAGACTTGCTCCTTTTGTGTTACCGTTGCTTACTCAGTGTTTTTCTCTCTTGTATAAGAAAGAAAACACTTCGACTCGTTGGATATTTTCGTTATTGTATAATCTCGAAAATTTT
>LBNU01007092.1:58614-76129 GCA_014162995.1 Artemisia annua
AAAAAAAAAAAAAAAAAAAAAAAAAAAAAAAAAAAAAAAAAAAAAAAAAAAAAAAAAAAAAAAAAAAAAAAAAAAAAAAAAAAAAAAAAAAAATAAACTTTTTAATAAAAAAAATCACAAAGATTCGAATTTTGTACTATTTTTTCGAAAACATAAAAATTTTTGAAAAATTTATAAAGTTTGCAACTTTCTTTAAGATTTCATCATTTTAAAGCTAGTTGTACAAAAATCTTGGATTAAAAACTCGTTCTTGGTGTGCTTTATTCAAAAACAAAATTTAGCCTATTTTCGAGAACACTAAGCCCTTAACTTTCGAGAACACGTAGACTTGCTCCTTTTGTGTTACCGTTGCTTACTCAGTGTTTTTCTCTCTTGTATAAGAAAGAAAACACTTCGACTCGTTGGATATTTTCGTTATTGTATAATCTCGAAAATTTTTGGACCCTTTTCGAAATCTTGAAAGTTTTCGAGAACACACATTCTTTATCGAGCACTCTCTTTGTTTTCGACAATTTTGTTATTTTCGAAATCCTTTCACAACTCTTTCGAGAACTTTGTTGATTTCACAAGTTTGGGTGATCTCGATAATTTGCATTTTATCGAGAACCTGTTTTCGAGATCTTTTATCGAGAACTTAGAAGTTTTTTTCGAGATCACACAACGTTTTCGAGATCACATCAAAATTTCGAGAACACTTTGGACTTTGACTGACTTTCGAGATATTCAACATACTAAGTTTCGAGAACACATTTGGGAAAGTTTTCGAGAATTGGCATAACACTTATACCTTATTCAAGATCCATTTACACACAAGTCTTTCATTATGTCTCAACCTCCGTACTACAATTACCTTCATCAGCATCAGCAGCTACAACAGAATCGTCAACAACAACCGTATCAACAACCGAGTCAACGACCGTATCAACAACAGTATCATCAACCATACTACATGCACGAACAACATCAACTCTTAATGCACCAACAACAATTTCCACAACAACAACCAAATCAACACTAAGTTTCTAAGTTGTCTTGGTTATGAATGGAAGAAATATGTCACGTTTGTCAGGCAGGCTAAGAATCTTCATGATGCACCATATGGATTGTTGTTTGATTATCTGAAGCACCATGAGAGTGAAGTGAACAAGGATAGAGCTCTTCGTGCAAATTTGTCACCTCATACAAATCCTAACTCCTTAGCACTTGTTGCTCAATCTCACTTTACTCCACAACCTTCAAACCATGCTTATGTTCAGGAACAAAATTACTTCAACTACCATCAACCAAATCCTTCACAACCACTACTCACATATGATTCTACTCAGCAAAGCAACGTCGGTTCAACTGATTCGTATGACAACAATGACTCCATGTTCTACTCCAATGCTAACAATGATGAAGATTAAGAGGAATTCAACAACTTGAACCAAGGAATTGCACTCATTGCTAAAGCATTCAGCAAATTCTCCAACAAGTCTAACAACCGTCTTCATTCTTCATCTAACACAAGGAATCAAGCTGTTGTTAATGATGGCCGAGTTGAGGTTCAGAATTGTAACTTTGGTAGATCTGGTTTTCGTGGTAATATGGGTAATTCTGGAAATGGTTAGCGGTTTAATGCAAATGGTAGCTTTCGGAACAATGTTGCTGCTCCTCAGAAAAGGGTTGAAATTGTTGAAACGGGTAATACAGATTCTGGTAACACTGTCATTCGATGCTACAACTGCAACGGAGTGGGTCATTTGGCTACAGCATGTCCTTCACCAAGAACTCAAGGCAACAAGTATCACAAGGAGGCATTACTTCTAGCCCTTAAGGATGAAGCATGTGGAAATGGGAAAGCTAAGGATAACAGCTTCATGGCCAATGCTCAATCTGATGATGACATAGAAGATCTGGAAGCAAATGCTGCAGTTACGCTTATGGCCAATATGCAGGAACTACATCTGAGTGATTCAGGCCCAGTGTATGACACTGATGGTCTGTCTGAGGTACATGATTTAAACACATGCTTAATACATGATATTGCCTCACCTTCTGCATCTGCATCAGACGAGGAGCAAGTTGTTCAAAATGACTCATTATTATCTAGTCAAGAGGATGAGCAAATAAGCACATTTGTTACATTTGACGATGATGATCAAATTGACCCTGTGGTTACATTTGATGACGACGTTCAAATTAACCAAGCTGTTGTATTTGATAATCCAATTGATGATGATCATAATGATCAGTTTGAACAAAATGAACCTTCGACTGATCCAGATTCAGAACTCAGAACCATGCTTATGACCACCCAAATTCAGGCACAAAAGTGTAATGATATAAATGCCAAACTGAAAGCCAAAATTGCATCACTAACGAAAGACCTTGAGTGCTGTAAAATACAAATAACAAATTTTGAAACACGCGATAATAGAGAAAAAAGTTTTGAAATTGCTTTCCAAAAACTTATGTTAAAGAACAAGATTTACAACATCAACTTCATGAATTAACTGCTTCCAAAAATGATTTAATCTCACAAATGGAAAAAGAAAGGTTTGAAAATAAACAACAAATCACTCAACTCAACGATGAACTTTCAAAAACCAAATCTGAGTTGTCCATTTGTCAAGCTGAGTTTAGAGAACATAAACTAAAGTCAAGGAAAAAAAATTGATTCTTACGTTGAAGAAGTTGTTGAATTGGAAAAGAAACTAAAAGAGTTCAAACATGTTGTTTATAAAACGGGTGAATCCATTACTACAATTCAAAAGTTTACTTTGAAACAAAACCCTCATGGGTGTGGTTATGCTATTGGTTACGAAACACCTTATTTTCTAAAAACAGCACTCAAGGAAATTCCAAAGTTATATAGTGCTGAACATTTATTCGATGAATCTGTTGTGCGTGTGGTTGTATATGATTGTGAAGAAGAAGAGGAAATAGAGGATGAGACTAGATCTAAAATGAGCACTCTTTTTTATGACACACCTTTTGTTTACTCAACATTTCCTCATTTATATGCTTCTTTTGTGCCTCAAAAAGAGAAAACTGAACAACCTTGGTACTTAATACAACCTGGGTATTTAGAAGATGTGGGTCCTGTTAAACCAGTAGCACAAATAAATGGTCCTTTACCCAATTCAGGACAAATTAAACCATTACCAAAACGTTGTCGTGTTATGCGGTATTTTGATACGTTTAAGGAAGACATACATTTTTTAGAACAAGCAATTGAAAGAAACTCAGAAATAACTGTTGCAACTTTTCAAAATGCTTACGAAAAAGCAAAGAGGGAAATCTTTCAAAAACAATTTTTGCCACATGTTCAACATTTGCGTCTTTGTGCTACACGTTGGGAACAGGAACTTCAGACAGAGGTACAATCAATGATGGAAGTTTTTAATGCAACTGAACAAACAATTTAACAACAACGAAAAAACAAAGGTTTGCAAAAAGAGGTTGATCGACTCTTAGAATATGTTATTAATGCTGATATATTATCTGTGATTATGAATTCTTTGTATGAGTCTGGTACTGCTATGCTTGTTGATGATCACACTGATGATCTTAAATTGTTGAATGAACAAGTTGAGACATTAAAGAGTGAAAATAAGAAACTGATGAAACACAGTGATGATGTGCAAAATAAACTTTCAAACGAGATTTCTCACCTTAACAAAAAGGTTGAATGGTGTCAACATCAAAGTCTTAATTTCGAATTGCAATTGCAAAGTCAAAAATCTTCAACTTCCTTTCATAACAAAACTGTAGAGTTGCAAAGTCAAATTTCACAATATCAAAAGGAATTAGAAGAATTAAAAGTCGTAAACAATGACATTTATTTTTGCAATCGTGAGCTGGAATCTAACATCCAAGAAAAGAAGCACATCATCATTGAGCTAAAAGAGAAAATAAAGGTACTTGAAAAAGGAAAGTTTGCTAGTGTTGGGTTTTAGGATTCTACTTCTGAGAAACTATCAAAATGTCAATCTGCTGCTGGATGCTGAATTTGCTGCTAGTGTGAAAGTGCTGCTAGAAGGATTGCGAGACTCTGCTGCTCAGAGTTTATTATAGAAACGAGTCTTGTAATTATAGTAAAGATTGTATAAATATTCTATAGGTTTAGAATATCTTTTGTTTGTGTAAGAAGTCATTGTAAACCGTGTAGGGTTCCTTGTCTATAAAAGGAGATTCCTAGGGTTAGAATATGTACGTGATTGTGAAAAAGTCGAATCACTTCAAGGTGTAAACCCTAGCATTGTTAAAGTGCTCGTATTTAATATATTGAAGTGTTTAAGTGTGAAACTATTGTTCTTGTGTTCATCTTAAGTTAAACAGTATATTCCGCATATTGTTTAAGTTGGTTATTATTAAGTCAGCTTCTATATAAGATCTATTGCTCAACTGGGATCAACAATTGGTATCAGAGCTTGTGATCTAGAAGCTGTGATCAAGAAGAACTCAAGTACTCTCAAAATCTGTTCTTAACCTCAACTGAAGTCATGGGTGATGACACACATATGGTTACTGCCTCCAAGGTGCCAATGCTCAAGCAAGGAAAATATGAGCTTTGGAAGATGCGCATCAGGCAATATATGCACATGATTGACTACAAGATGTGGAATGTTGTTCTGGAAGGTGACAAATTCCCAGTAGTTGTTGATGGGAAGGAGGTACCAATCAAAGGCAAGGAAGATGAAGATCAAAGGAAGCTGGAAATCAAGACTCACAGTATTCTCATGATGAGAATACCTAATGAGTATCAGCTGGATTTCGAAGGCTGTGAAACTGCTAAGACTCTTATGGATGCTGTTGAGACTAGATTTGGTGGCAATGCTGCCACCAGAAAATCAAGGAAGAATGTCTTAAAGCATCAGTTTGAAAATTTCACTGCTTTAAGTGGAGAGAATCTTGATGGTACCTATAACAGACTTCAAAAGCTTATAAGTCACTTGAAGCTTGTGGGATACACAGTTCCTGAAGAAGATATCAATCTCAAGTTTCTCAGAAGCCTTGCACCAGAATGGAGCATGCATACTGTTGTGTGGAGAAACAAAGCTGATTTTGAAACAATGAGTTTGGATAATCTCTACAACAATTTGAAAGTATATGAATCTGAGATGAACATCTCATCTAGTTCATCTACTTCATCCTCTGCTGCTCAAAATATAGCTTTTGTGTCTTCCAAAACTTCTAACTCTTCAGACACTCACTCTGCTGCTTATGGTGTATCTGCTGCTAGCACTAGCAACTCTGCTGCTAGTTCAAACAACAGTGACACTATGAGTGATGCTGCTATTTGTGCTTTCTTGGCTGATCTTACTACAGATACTCAAGTTCTAAATCAGGATGCTGATCATATTGATCCTGATGCTCTTGAAGAGATTGATTTGAAGTGGCAAATGGCTATGTTAACCTTGAGAGCAAGAAAGTTCTTGAAAAGAACTGGCAAACAGCTTAAGTATAAGCCTCAGGGTAACATGGGATTTGACAAGTCAATGATGGAGTGCTACAACTGCAATAGAAAGGGGCATTTTGCCAGGGAATGCAGAGCTCCAAAGAAGAATGTAGAGACTCCCAAGAAGACTGAAGATGAGTCAAAGCCTTCTACTGCTTTGGTGTCTTGTGATGGGTTAGGTGACTATGACTGGAGTGACATGGCTGGAGAAGGACCATATCAAGGTTTCATTGCTGAAGTGAAGACTTAAGGGCATAACTTTGCTCTTATGGCCTATGCTTCTTCATCATTTGGTTCTGACTCTGAGGTATCCAATGAGTCAAATGATTCTACTTGTTCTTTTCAATCTTGTGTTGACACTATAGAAGAACTTAAAGCTAGGAATGAAATTCTTAGGAAAGAAGTTGAGTCCCTAAAACTTGATAACTTAGGTTATAAAGTAGGAATTCAAAACGTAGAAAGAAGACTTGAATATCTTAAAGAGTGTGAGTTTGAATATGTTGATAAAATTAATATACAGGATGGTGAGCTTTTTGTTAAAAAGAATGAGATTGAAATGCTTAAGAGAAAGGTAACAGAAGCAGAACAGGCTAGAGATGAAGCTCTTGCAGATAAAGATAATCATATTGTCAGAGTTGAAAAACAAAAATTTGCTTCAACAGCCATAGATAATACTATTCAGTGTCAATTAATGAGAAAAGGTAGTGGCATAGGATATAATGAAGTAGCTCCTCCAATGAAAAGTGCTTTTGCACCACCAGATAAGGAGTTATCAATTTTAACTGGGTTTGATGTCAACAACTGATGAGACGAAAAATGTTACGTTTTTAGGGGTCGGTTTGAGTCCTAATTCGTATGTTTTTGGTTTAGATTTCACCCAAAGTCGTTTCTTTTCTCATTTTAGGTACTTTTGAAGGGAAAATCACAAAAGAAGCATTTTCGGGCGTTTTCGGAGTGAAAAAGTGCGGAAAACAACAAAAACTCAAAAGACCGAAGATTTACAGAAGGTGACGCCGTCACTCATAACAAGGTGACGCCGTCAGGAACAAGGAAGTCCAAGATTGTGAAAAATACTCGTGACGGCCAGGAGATTCGTAGTGCAATTGGTGACGCCGTCAACCCAAGGCCGTCAGATCTGGAACCAGCAATTATGACCACGCAAGGAAGTGCCGTCTGAAAACCCCTAATCGCCAGCTGACGACCGCAGCCTATGGGTTGACGCCGTTCAGCCGCAAATCTATAGTATATAGAACGTTTTTCTTTATTTAAAAAGAATTTTAGAGTGAGAACTGGGACCAAAACCCTAGTACGATTTTACAGACTTGGAGGGTATCCAAACCCTTCCAACTTCATGTTCAATTGAAGATAAATTTTATTCATACAATATGTCTATTGTGTGGTGATTTTATTCTGTACTTGTCTTCTTTAATATGCAGGCTTAAGTACTTTGTTGCTTAGATCTAAGAAACCTAACTATTGGATATCATGTGATGTGTATTTTGCATTGTATTTGGGTGAATGTTTCATCTACGTTAGACTAAGAAAAACTGTGCTAATCCCTATATGGTAACTGCTTGAACGTCTATTTAGAAACGTGAATCATATTGCGTTATTGGTTTAAGTCATATTTCATGCATAGGTTGTATCGGTTGAGCTCCATGATAGGATGTTGACGTATCGTCATAGAGTGAGGTAGACTTATAGAGTATAGGGAATGAACAGCACTCCCCGCTATGTTAGGAATACACCCGTCATCCAAACAAACTCAACATACTAGTCACATGGTAAAAGATAGTTAGGGAGTAATGAAATCTAAGTAAACACTATTCTCCACCACTGATTTTCTCTAAAACAAAAAAATACAAAAATATAAGTAGCTTAGAAGTAGATAATTTGGGTTAGTTGACTAGCAACTAATTCCGCCCTATCCTCCAAAACCAGAGATTTTACTGCTTTCATAAAATATAAAAATACAAAAAGAATCTTCCTCCACCCTTAGACCTAGATTAGAGTAGTTTTTAGCCTAACGAACACTATTCCCTGTGAGAGAACGATCAATCCCCCGGTACTTGCCACTTCACTATACTACATCGGTCAGGTACACTGCCTGGTGGGGATTGCAAGCTTCTCGAGATCCCTCGAGAGGTAAAACGTTAGGTGACTCGGGGAGTGGAGTAGGGCAAGGAAGGTGTCCTTGTAGCCGAACCACTATAAATCCTTTGTCTCGCGGTTTGATCTTTCCATCTCTAACTTATTTCTTAGCTTACTTACTTATCTCTCGTATATAGTTATAATTGTTTATATTATGCATGTGTTGATTTCATATACTTAGCTTACATCATTATTATTTTTCATACTTTGATATAGTTGTTCATATTGTTTAAGATTTGAGTTCACATAAGATCGAATCAAAGTTTTTTAAAGTAAATAAAGTTTTTAAAACTAAACTAAATTTTCATAATAAAATTAAAAAGACGTAAAACTATTCAACCCCCCTTCTAGTTTTCCACAAAAATGTTACTTCTAATTTGCATATATGAGTCATCTAACCCCATTAAAAACTGCATAAGTTTCATTAATTGGTTATGTTTTTTAAAATCCTCAGCAGCATGACAAGTGCATCTAGGTAATTGAATTAAAGCATCAACCTGTTTCAACAGAGTAGACAACTTATTAAAATACTCAGCTATGGAGCTTCCATTTTGAGAAAGAGAGTTGATTTTGTGGTGCAAGTTAAAAGTAACTAAACCATTAACTCTATCAAAATTTTCTTTTAATTCATTCATACATCAGAAGCCCTTTTTGAAAAAATATGCCCCAAAAACAACTCTTCTGATATAAAGTTCAAAATCCACCTTAAAACCACAGCATTCACTCTATCGCATTGTCTACCTAAAACCTCATCAGTATTAGATCTACTATAAGACCCATCTATAAATCCAATTTTATTCTTTCCTTCTAATGCCAACAACATAGCACAAGACCACACATTATAATTTTCAGTTCCTTTTAGTATAATAGACAAAACAGTTAAGGTGGCAGAATCATTAGGATGTAAGTGCAATGGGTTACTAATATCCAATTTACTAATTAAAGTAACAGGCTCATCAGGCTCAAATTCATCATCAGTATAACCATGCAGAGACATAGTGAAAAATAACAAAAAGCAAACACACAAGAAAGGGAAGAGAAAGTAGTTCCTAGGCTTCCTTGCCACTCAAGGTGGTAGGTCAAGGGCTGAACACACAATCACACAAGACAAAAAATAATAACAAGAACACATATAACAAGAATCAATTAAACACAACCAACACCTCAATCACAAAACAATCTCAACTTCAACAATCCCAAATCCTACTCCCCGTCAATCTAAACAAGAAAATAAGAAAAATGAATTAAATTAAAGGTGTGAGAGGTGTTACAGTGCACGCAAAAGATCCAATAAGCAGCGGAACAAAAACCCAGATTGTGATCTTGATTCACTTAGTCAAGAATCACAACCCACACGATCTCAATCAACGAACCACCAAACCCTAATTTTCAAGAATTAGGAAAACCACCAAGATTCACCAGAAACACCAGCAAATCGATCAAGAACCCAAGAACCAACCACCAATCGAAACCAGAGATCAAACCCCCAAAAATACCCAAACCCTAATTTTCTCCAAAATTAGGCGTTTTGGAAAATCTTTTAGAATTAATCAATTAGAGTCAAAAGACACCAATTAACCACGGTTAATTGAGTTTAATCAAATTAATTTTGAAAACCCCCAAATTTTTTGAAACCCTAATTTTTTGAAAACACGATTTTAAGAGAAAGATATCAGAACCTGGCTCTGATACCATGTAAAATTTTATAACAAAACAGAAAACAAGACTTGAATCTCAATTCAAGTCAATCTTATTATCAATCAAAAGCAACCACAAGATCAGAAAGACACTGATCTTAACCAGCACATCAAACAAAGAACCAAGAATCACTCACAAGCTTGCCACTGCTACTCAGGTGCAAGCCTATTGACTAACTTGCCAATAGTATCAATACAAACACTCAGTCTCACAATGAAACTATCTAACAGATCAAAAGATCAATAACAAAGCTTTTGATTGAACACAATAAGAGAGAATAATGACAGCGTATTTTTGGTGATAGGAGATATGAAACCCTAGCAGAGAATGCGTCTTTATATAGCTTCAATCTCACACTTCAACCTTGTTGTCAACTTTAGCCCTTCAATCTTTCAATTTCAGTTAACTTTAGCCAAAACATGAAACTGAGCTAATCTGCAATATCAAACATGGCGACATTAGTCCCCATACTTTATTTTCCAGGTTGAGTTATTAATTTTAACAATTATTTTAGGGAATTGATACTCACACCACATCTTTTGATGCAAGCACCACAATTTGTGCATTACATTTTGTACCAAACAAACACAAACCTTAAAAAAACATACATTCATCGTAAAATGTTAGATTATATACCTTTCGAAATGCAATCAGAAATCATGAAAAAGCTTCCTGTCAAATAACTAATTCAATTCCGTTCCGTTTCAAAACAATGGAAGTCTCTTATCGACAACCCGAAATTTATAAATAACTACCACATCAATCTCACAAAACCCCAGCATCATCTACTTGTATGGTACAAGTTAGATACTGTCCGAAAATACACCTCGATTATCGATAACAATACTTTCCCTCAACAAAAGTTTCCCTTAACTGCCCCGTTGCCCCTTAGCTTATTACGACACGCATTAACACTTAGTTCCGTTAACGGGTTGTTATGTTTTTACGGTATTGTTATCCCTGATGCATTGTATAGGCATACTGTTATTGGTTTTGGGGTTTGTCCTGATACTAGTGACCCTAAGCTTGTTAAGATTAGTTTTGTTATAGTACCTAGTATGTGGGTGGTTGAGGTTTTTACGTTAAGTACGCGTGTTTGGAAAACTGTATGCATGGGTGCGCCTTTTAAATCATGTGATTTGGTGTGGAATCAGGTTTTTGTAGATGGGGTTATTTATTGGCGTGTTTTTGATGATATTGATTTGGATGAAGGATTTAGGTCTAATTATATTATTTCATTTGATTTGAAGAGGGAGAAGTTTGGTGAAGTGTCTCTTCCAGAGAAATTAGTACGTACACACGATTTGGAGCTGACGAAGGTGAATGAGTCGCATGGTTTGCTTGAGTATTATGATGAGGGTGAAATTTCGGTTTGTGGTGTGTGGACGAGGAAAGACGGTGAGAATAAACCGTTTACTAAGATGTATACTGTAAAGGTTGAGGGTAAGTCGATGTATAATCATGTATTGGGGTTTAGGAAGAATGGTGAAGTTGTATTGGAAATGGGGGATGATAATTATGTGGAGTCCGAAATTGAAGTTTATGAACCCTCGTCGGGACATATCAATGATGTTGGGATTAATGGAAAGTGTTATACGTTCTCCACAAGGTCGTACATGGAAACACTACTTTTGCTTGATCAATCAAATTCTATCATTCATTGACAACGATGATGGTACTATATTGCAAGGTGTTGAGATCAAGCTCTAGTTATCACATCAAGTCTTTATTATTCAGATTAGTTTATATTACTAGAAAGATAAATGTGTTAGTAGTTTCTAACTTTAATGACTCCTGATGATGATGATGAATTTCATATAATTTGTGAACATTTAGCACAACCATTGACAGTAAGATGTATTTAGATATTTGGATAGGTAAACTCTCGTTATGCATAAGTTAAGCTGTAATGTACCAAGTATATTGTCCAACTGCAGAATCATATAAAATTTTGCCCTGTATAGCATGGACTGCAATAGGAACAAGTAAAGTAGACATTCTGTAAGTAGCAGCGTCAAACCAGCACTTGACGGGAACGATAATTGCCTTGTTAAGGCAGGCAATCCGCTGCTTTGTATTCCCAGCCTATATGTTTGTTCAATGCTGCTCTGTAGCCGCTAGGTTATATTTGGTATTGCTGGAGTCATATATAATCTAGTTAGTGGTTGTTTTCCTTATTGTTAGTCTATAAGCTTGGTTTGTCATTCTTATGATACGTTTAGTTTGAAGCACAAATGGTGCGATTGTTTCCTCCTATGTAACAGGTTGAGATGTGAGATTTCACCTACAGCTTATATAAGAAATGTAGTTTCCACTCTAGGTTATCCAATGGTGATGTATGGAGCATTTGTCATTGGTGATGCTTACTTTTTTATGCTTCTGTTTTATATGAGGGTGAGGTGGCTGCTGCTCAGCAGTAGAAAATGTAGCCAATGGTAGAATGTGTGGTGAATATAGGTGAATGTATCTTGATTTGAGATGTATATATCAATGTAAGCTGTTAGTGACCTGGTGGTCATGGTTTTTTTTTTTTTGAAAAAGGGGATGGCCCCGGCAAATATTTAGAGGTTTCTGCTTGGCTGTTTTTTTGGGCATGTGCCGATTAATAATAGCATTGAGTGGAATTGTATAGTGTAAAGTTGTTATAACAGTAATACATATTCACATTTAAAAAAAAATTATATCATCTCATCTCATATCCGTTAATAGCAGCCATTAGAATTGAACTAAAGTAACTACTACCTACACTGAAACATTACAAGATAATGTCACAAGTTCACAACAATGGAAACTCTAAATATTCAGACAAAATCCCGAAAATAAAGTTTACTAAACTCTTCATCAATGGAGAGTTTGTCGATTCGGTTTCAAGTATGGTTTTTGTCATTTTTCCATGTTTTCGGTTACTTGTTGAGTTTTGTTTTATAAGTTTTTGAAAAATTTGATGATATAGGAAAAACGTTTGAGACGATTGATCCAAGAACAGAAGAAGTGATTGCGAATATTGCGGAAGGAGATAAAGAGGATGTTGATTTGGCTGTTAAGGCTGCTCGTGAGGCCTTCGAGCATGGCCCTTGGCCTCGTATGTCCGGTTCTGTACGTATTTGAATACCCTTTTGTAGTTTATCAATATATATGATACAAATACTATAACATCGTACTTGTCCTGACGATGAAACTTGAATTCACAACCTCTTGGTTTGAGAGTATCTCACACCATCACATGATCCAACTACGTTACAAGCTCTTTGGTGACCTAACACATCTAATTTGCATATTGACAGGAGAGGGGGAGGATCATGATGAAATTCTTACAATTAGCCGAAGAAAACATTGAAGAATTAGCAGCCTTGGACACCCTTGATGCGGGCAAGTTGTTTGAGCTCGGGAAGGCTGCAGAGATTCCAGGGGCATTCAACATACTTAGGTCTAAACGTTTTTATATTTATGTTGATGTGTTTTTTAACTTTTTAAAAACCTATAACTTAACACATAATTTATCTATCAGATATTATGCTGGTGCGGCTGATAAAATCCATGGAAAGACATTAAGAATGGCAAATCAGTTACAAGGGTACACGTTACATGAACCTGTAGGTGTCGTTGGGCATATTATCCCATGGAACTACCCTATCGGAATGTTTTTAATGAAAACCAGCCCGGCATTGGCTGCAGGGTGCACCATGTTGGTCAAGCCCGCTGAGCAATCACCACTTTCCGCCCTTTATTTGGCCCATTTAGTTAAACTGGTATGCCTGATAATAAACTAAGTTTCTACTTTTTTGCATAGGTTAATTATTGATTAGAGCTGATTTATAATGGCTAATAACCAGGCGGGTATTCCTGATGGGGTGATTAATGTTGTAACGGGATATGGAGAGACAGCAGGAGCTGCGATTAGTTCTCATATGGATATAGATTGTGTGAGTTTCACGGGGTCAACTGAAGTAGGACGAGTTGTAATGCAAGCAGCGGCCGCCAGTAATTTGAAAGCGGTGTCTCTAGAGCTTGGAGGCAAAGCCCCTCTAATAGTCTTTGATGATGTGGATGTTGATTCAACCATTAATATAGCTCTTATGGGCGGTTTTGCTAACAAGGTATATAAATCCGTATTGGTGGTAAAATGGGCAGGTTTGGTAAACAGTCACACCATGTTTGGATAAAACTTTTTAATGTTTTATGCGTTGATAAAGCCATAGTTTATTTAACAGATATCTATCGTTTTCAGGGTGAATATTGCGTGTGTAGCTCGAGGATACTAGTCCAGGAAGGATTATACGATGAATTTGTGACTAAGTTTGCATTATACGCGAAAGGGATGATCGTTGGTGACCCCTTTGATCCTTCTACTCATCAAGGACCTCAAGTAATAAAAACTTAGACCAACAATGAATATTACTTTTGGAAAAAAAAATGTGTTACTTGTTACAATACCAATAATCTGTCATTTAATTTAGGGCTAATACCATAATAAAGCATCATACTTGTCAAAAAAAGCTGTTTTGAGTAGCGAACTTTTTTTTTTCCTCGTTGGTGTACTGAACTTGCATTTTATTGCCAAAAATACGTACTTTTGTACTTTTTCTCACCTTTTTATGACATTTTTGCCCCCGACTTTTTAATAACTTGAGGGGCAAAAATGTCCAAAGTACGTAGTTTTGGCAATAAAATGCAAGTTCAGTACACCAACGAGGAAAAAAAAAAGTTCGCTACTCAAAACAGCTTTTTTTGACAAGTATGATGCTTTATTATGGTATTAGGCCTTTAATTTATAGGTTGATAAGCAACAATATGAAAAAGTACTTTCATATATCGAACATGGAAAAAGACAAGGTGCGGCATTGCTAACCGGAGGAAAGCCTTGTGGAGAAAAGGGATACTATATCGAGCCAACAATCTTCTCAGATGTTACGGTAATATATAAATTTGTTTATGTCACAATACATCTTATGTTGCATAAGTTTACTCTATTGCGGAGTATGTGTATTAACAACTAACCCTGTCTATGTATTTGTATGCTTGCAGGACGATATGCTTATTGCAACGGATGAAATTTTTGGCCCTGTTGTATCTGTCATTAAGTTTAAGTATGCTCCTATACACAAGTAGTAAATAATCACAACACATTTCGTATAGTAAAAGACTGCTACTGATTTTGTTAATTTTTTTACTAAATTTTGTAGGACAATTGAGGAGGCAATTTTGAAAGCTAATTCCACATGCTATGGTTTAGCAGCAGGGATAGCGACCAAGGATTTGAACATAGCTAACACTGTCTCAAGATCAATTCGTGCTGGCATTGTTTGGATAAACTGTTATTTGGCGTTTGATGTGAGCTGCCCTTATGGAGGCTATAAAATGAGCGGGTTTGGAAGAGACCTCGGGATGGAAGGCTTATACAAGTATCTCCAAGTTAAATCCATTGTCACTCCTCTTCATAATTCTCCTTGGCTTTGAACGTATCAAGCCAAAATTAGAACCAAACTCATTCGTCTATCCGTTTGTGTGAGTTCGACTTCTTAAACTATGTACATATATAAATAACTAGACGATTACTCGCACAAAGCGGCGACGGTGTTTAGTAGCGTTAATTTGTGTGTGCACTTTTTTTTTAGAATAGTTAATGTTTAAATTGCAATTAAGTATAAAATAGTTAATAAATTGCATTAACTTTTATAAATAAAAGTATTAATGTATTTTCTCTTTGTATGTAGTATAGATATACTTCCTCGATGAAATAATAGTTTAGTAGTTCATAACTTTTACTGGGCCAATTTCATAATTGAATAGTTCCTGCTGACCCTTAGCTTATTAAGACACGCAAAAATCCTTAGTTCCGTTAACGGGTTGTTATGTTTTTACGGTACTTACAAGGACATAGATTCGGATACTAGGATGATTATTATTTGGAATCCTACTGTTAGGAACTCCGTCGGTATTGTTATCCCTGATGCGTTGTATAGGCATACTGTTATTGGTTTTGGGGTTTGTCCTCATACTAGTGACCCTAAGCTTGTCAAGATTAGTGTTGTTGAAATACCTAGTATGTGGGTGGTTGAGGTTTTTACGTTAAGTACACTTGCTTGGAAAACTGTATATATGGGTGCGCCTTTTAAATCTTTTACAATGTGGGGAATGGTGTGGAATCAGGTTTTTGTAGATGGGGTTATTTATTGGCATGTTTTATATGATATTGATGTGGATGTAGGATAATGAACTCATCATACAGAGTTACTAACGATAGATAAAAAGCTTAATACAGAGACACAAATAAAATATTTCCAAAACAAAAATACAAGTCACAAGTTACTTATTCAAATTTATAAATTGTAGGAAAATTGAAGAGGCAATCACTAGAGCGAATTCAACACGTTATGGTTTAGCAGCAGGGATAGCGACCAAGGACTTGAACATAGCCAACACTGTTTCAAGATCAATTCGCGGGGGTATTGTTTGGATAAAACCCAGGCTGCCCTTATGGAGGCTTCAAAATGAGCGGATTCGGAAGAGAATTCGGTATGGAAGGCTTATACAACTATACAAGTATCTCCAAGTTAAAGCTGTTGTCACTCCTGTTCACAATTCTCTCCTTGGCTTTGAACTCAACATGAATTTGGTATTTGAATTAAATAAATGTTAAGTGACATATTTTGGGTCAAGCCAAAATTTGAGCGTAATGAGAATCATGTATGATTCAAGGTATCCATGGTTATCATAATATCATGCATTCTAATGATTACTTTTGAACCATGAATTTATAAGACTTTGAGAAAACAAGAATGAATACCAAATTCATTTATGTTTGAAAAAGATTATATATAAAAAAATAATAATAATAAAAAAGAAGTTATTCAAATTCAAAAAATTTCTTACAAGTGAAAGTTGGATAAACGTTAATGAGGGTATACCTCGGATAATGATATGACTGTCTGCATTATACAATGTTTTGTACCTTCTTCCGGTGGGTGGTAAAAAGTCATCACATACTATTATACTAACAATCCAATATATATATAGCTTACAAACTTCCCATTTAGCATGGAAAGTTCATCCACTGAATCTTAAGGTATATGTGTAAAGTTACTACTTACTAACTAATGATCACAGTTCTGAAGTATATGGTAATGGTATACATTATCCCATTTGATATACTGTATTTTGTTTGTGCAAAGCATCATTTTTTTATGTTTAGAAACATTTATACGCATTAGGTCAATTTCGGATGTTTGGGACAAGCCTAATGCCGGTCCAGCCCAGATAGCTCAAAAGTCCAAACGTGTAAAAGGAAATAAATATTAAATTTGGACCCACTTTTATTTCTACTATTTTTTACTTTTTGTGAATACGAGTTACTTCTACCGTCACACATTTTAAGATAACATAATCTGTGTTTTAAAAAGCGGGCCAAGGTGCGAGGCGTAGCCTCGCCGCCACGAAATGAAATTTTGGCGGCGGTTCTAGGCGTAGCAATGGATAAGGAGAGAAAAGCCACGAAAAGGCGCGCCTTTTGCTAAGGCGTGACGCCATTTTTAGAAGCAATTAGGAGATTTACGGATTTGAGCTTGAATTTATAGTATTTGGGCTATTTCCTTCTTAGGGCTCGCAATTTCAAAACTTAATTTGGGCTTGACTATTTTGGATTTGGGCTTTAGTATTTGAAATTGCTCTTAAAAATAATATAAAATTATAAATACATAAATCTATAAATATTTTTTTGCCGCTTTAAGCATGCCTTAAGAAACCCCAAGGCTTCGCAAAGGCTCGTAAGGCTTGAGGCGTGATTGTGCCGCCACGCCACGCATCACGCTATTTATAACCTTGAACATAATTATTACTGTTTTTTTCCTTAGTTGTTACATAATGACAATTTACTTTTAAATAATTAGTTAATCTCTTTTTTAATGTTTGCAATATTAATGTCAACCAACGGTAATATAAAAAACTTGAGCAAACTTACCTATCTATTTCTTAATAGCGAACGATTAAATTTAGATATCCAAAAAAGAAACATGAACCATTAGAAGGGAAGGAGTATTATACTATTGGATTGAGATTCTCCCAGGTTAGAATGGATATATATTCCCTCACATACACAACTGTGGGGTCTACTGCGGGACCCAATATTTCTTTTGTTTGTGAAGTAACATAACCTATCAAGTTCATTCACACTTGAAGAGAACCCCAATCTGTATATTTTTACTTTGAGCATTGCTTAAAACTTCT
>LBNU01007092.1:76155-182870 GCA_014162995.1 Artemisia annua
GATTTCTGTTATAAGTACTAATTTGGTTTAAGTTTAAATCTAGGCTGGTGTTCCTGATGGCGTGATTAATGTGGTTAACGGGTTTGGAAAAACTGCTGGTGCTGCCGTTAGCTCGCATATGGACATTGACATGGTGATAATTTATTTGTTAAAGTAAACCATGTATTCATAATTTATGAGACTTATTTTAGTATTTCAAGTTTAACAATCTGTGATCAAATCTAGGTTACTTTTACGGGATCCACAGAAGTTGGCCGCACCGTAATGCAAGCTGCAGCTCTAAGTAATCTGAAACCAGTGTCACTCGAACTTGGAGGAAAATCGCCTTTGATTGTTTTCGATGATGCAGATGTTGATAAAGCCGCAGAATTTGCTATTTTGGGAAATTTTACTAACAAAGTACAATTTGACCCTTGGTGATATTTATAATATAACATAACGCAAAACGACATATGATATCACAAGTAACTAAGTCGAAACTGCAAATATTTATACAAACCACAGATTAGTATTCTAACATGCTATACAAACAGGGTGAGATGTGTGTGGCAGGGTCTCGTGTTTTCGTTCAGGAAGGGATCCATGACGTATTCGTAAAAAAATTGGAAGGAGCGGTGAAAGCGTGGGCAACAAGGGACCCTTTTGATCTCGCCACTCGTCATGGACCTCAGGTGTAATATTGCTTGGGCAACATGGGCCATTTTAATTTCAGACAAATATATGTACATAATTTTCTTCCATTCCTTGTACAGAATAACAAACAACAATATGATAAAGTACTTTCGTGCATCGACCATGGCAAAAAGGAAGGTGCGACTTTGGTAACCGGTGGTAAGCCATTTGGGAAGAAAGGATACTACATTGAGCCAACTCTATTTACCAACGTTACGGTATGCTCAAGTTATTTTTTCTATACTAGTGTCCTGTAAACCCGAGATCAGAAAAATTATCAACGTAAGTTGTTAATTAATTAATCTATACAACTAATAGATTCTTGTTTGGTTTTATAGGATGATATGACCATAGCAAAGGAAGAAATTTTTGGCCCCGTTATATCTGTTCTCAAGTTCAAGTACGTATGTCTGTTGGCTTATGGTTCATTTCCTCATTATATAGATCTAGTCCACAAACGTTATGGTTCATTTCCTCATTATATAGATCGAGTCCACAAACGCACAACAGCCTTTTGTGCAAACTTTACAATTAATGACTAGAGTGTGGATCGAGCAAGCCAGTCCCATTTAGAAGTTTTGGCAAAATTAAGTAAACTAGAGCATAGCACGGCTTTATTAAATATGCACGCCAAGCTTGACCTAGCATGTAAGGCTACAACAATATACGTCGACGAGTCTAAATTAGCCTGCATAAATATTCAACTTTGTTTAGCCATGTGCTATTTATACTCCTTTAAGACAATACCAACAAATACATCATAATTCATAAACCAAAATTATCACCTACGGAGTACTATATAAATGAAAATAGTTAGAAATGATTGATAGATACACTTTTTCTTGCATACTTTTGGATGTAAGTAAAACAAAACTATACTATAACAATTTGATTTCGACCTGTTCGATTTTGATTTTATACTTTATGCTCGATTCAGATAAAAATGTTATTCGAACCAATATAATTCTCTGTAGATTAATCGAAGTTCATGGTTTCACTTTCTTTGAATACAAATTGTGGACACTAACGCTTAACGGAATAACTAACAATAAATGATAAATTTTACAGGACTGTTGAAGAAGTGATTAAAAGAGCAAATGCCACAAAATATGGACTTGCCTCAGGTGTATTCACCAAAAATATTGATGTCGTGAACACAGTTTCGAGATCTATTCGAGCAGGTGCTGTTTGGGTCAACTGTTTTTTAGCAATCGACCGGGATGCACCTCATGGAGGGTATAAAATGAGTGGGTTTGGACGAGAACAAGGATTAGAGGCACTTGAACATTATCTTCAGATTAAGACAGTGGCTACACCCATATATGATTCCCCGTGGCTCTAAACTTTCATATTTGTTTGTTTATCAAATAAGAAGACTGCGGTCCATTTATCGAATATTTCGTTTGATGTATGAGTTTTAATGAACAAAGTGCAACTACTTGTGCATATTTGTTGCTAATGAAATTTATCTTTGCCTTAGCAATTGTAAAAACAATAACCTTTTTCAATTTCTATTTTAAATCAATTTTTTTCAGAGAATCGATAAATAGTTGTCACCTTAAAGAGCTGGTATAGCTAGCCTCAGGATTACTGGAATGAAAATCAACTAAAGTTATGAAATCACAATAATAGCATAAAATCAACTAAAATTAGGATGTGGAGTGTGAAATTAATGATAGTTGGACATTGAGGATATTGCTTGGTTTAAGATCTAAGCTAAGGCCATATATATATTTTTCAAAAAATTAGGGGTGGTAAGAATACTTATGTTTGGTATGACCAATGGGATGATCATGGTCCTTTGTGTAAGATCATTGTAGTGATAAAACAGTGTGGAAATGTCAAATTGGGAGTATTAAGCCTTTCTGAGTAAGACAAGCTAGCTTGGTTTGATATGAGAGTCAATAGGCCTGTGGTTAACTGAAGTA
This sequence comes from Artemisia annua, assembly GCA_014162995.1. Classification (NCBI taxonomy): domain Eukaryota; kingdom Viridiplantae; phylum Streptophyta; class Magnoliopsida; order Asterales; family Asteraceae; genus Artemisia; species Artemisia annua. The sequence goes on from LBNU01007092.1 coordinate 78,756, forward strand.
AAATAGTTTGGTTTTCTCAATGCCATCCTGGTCATGCTTTTGTGTTTGGCTTGCTGTTCAAAGAAGGCTAATGACTCAGGACAAAATTCTGGTATGGAATCCTAATGGTAACTTGAAGTGTATGTTCTGCAAACTATGCCCAAACTCCCATAACCACTTATTTTTTCAATGTGAGTATGTGACTATGCAATTAGGAGATTTACGGATTTGGTCTTGAATTTATAGTATTTGGGCTATTTCCTTCTTAGGGCTCGCAATTTCAAAACTTAATTTGGGCCTGACTATTTGGGATTTGGGCTTTAGTATTTGAAATTGTTCTTAAAAATAATATAAAATTATAAATACATAAATCTATAAATATTTTTTTGCCGCTTTAAGCATGCCTTAAGAAACCCCAAGGCTTCGCAAAGGCTCGTAAGGCTTGAGCCGTGATTGTGCCGCCACGCCACGCATCACGCTATTTATAACCTTGAACATAATTATTACTGTTATTTTTCTTAGTTGTTACATAATGACAATTTACTTTTAAATAATTAGTTAATCTCTTTTTTAATGTTTGCAATATTAATGTCAACCAACGGTAATATAATAAACTTGAGCAAACTTACCTATCTATTTCTTAATAGCGAACGATTAAATTTAGATATCCAAAAAAGAAACATGAACCATTAGAAGGGAAGGAGTATTATACTATTGGATTGAGATTCTCTCAAGTTAGAATGGATATATATTCCCTCACATACACAACTGTGGGGTCTACTGCGGGACCCAATATTTCTTTTGTTTGTGAAGTAACATAACCTATCAAGTTCATTCATACTTGAGAGAACCTCAATCTTATATTTTTACTTTGAGCATTGCTAAAACTTTCTACAATTTCCTCCTATACACACAACAATATAATTTTTTTCACTCATTCTCTCTCTGCATCCAAGCCGTTAATTCTGACACTTGTCAGAATCCTGTGAGTAAGAGGATAAATAGAAATAATTTGTAAAAGGAAATAACATTTTCCTTTTACTTTTGGTTGATTGCATTATCTGGCCCCACCGTAAACAATCAAATGCCTTTTGTTTTCATATTTTGCGTGTTTAGACTTTCCTCGTCATCTTTTTGAAAAAAGCCGCTCCACGGTGGTAAAGTCTCATCGTGTGTGTTGGCCGAACTTACAATAGTGACATTGAACCCTCGAATACGTTCGAAGATCTCGAAATGATCTTCCAGTTCCGGGGAGAATTCGCAAAACTCCATTTCCATCAAGAATTGAATGGACTTTTCCCGTATTTCCTCCGGAAAATCTTAAGTTGCACACTTACACAATTTGTAAGCATCTTTTCATTCTTATTCAGGCTATATATTAGTATGTTTTTAACAATCATTTTTCCCGACTCTCTATCCATTTTTTTTCTTCTTTTTTTCTAGAAATGTATTCATCATTCGTATAAAGATACCAAGTTAAATTTTGGAGGGCTAAGGACCATACCATATAAAATAGCCTGTCCAGCCCAATACTCCAAAAGAGCACGCCAAGTATGTATTGTAGATTTGTAGCCATTACTACTGGAACCCGATATTTGCCGAAAAACCAAACTAAGCAGAAATGAATTGCATTAATGTACATTTNATTATACTATTGGATTGAGATTCTCCCAGGTTAGAATGGATATATATTCCCTCACATACACAACTGTGGGGTCTACTGCGGGACCCAATATTTCTTTTGTTTGTGAAGTAACATAACCTATCAAGTTCATTCACACTTGAGAGAACCCCAATCTTATATTTTTACTTTGAGCATTGCTAAAACCTTCTACAATTTCCTCCTATACACACAACAATATAATTTTTTTTCACTCATTCTCTCTCTGCATCCAAGCCGTTAATTCTGACACTTGTCAGAATCCTGTGAGTAAGAGGATAAATAGAAACAATTTGTAAAAGGAAATAACATTTTCCTTTTACTTTTGGTTGATTGCATTATCTGGCCCCACCGTAAACAATCAAATGCCTTTTGTTTTCATATTTTGCGTGTTTAGACTTTCCTCGTCATCTTTTTGAAAAAAGCCGCTCCACGGTGGTAAAGTCTCATCGTGTGTGTTGGCCGAACTTACAATAGTGACATTGAACCCTCGAATACGTTCGAAGATCTCGAAATGATCTTCCAGTTCCGGGGAGAATTCGCAAAACTCCATTTCCATCAAGAATTGAATGGACTTTTCCCGTATTTCTTCCGGAAAATCTTAAGTTGCACACTTACACAATTTGTAAGCATCTTTTCATTCTTATTCAGGCTATATATTAGTATGTTTTTAACAATCATTTTTCCCGACTCTCTATCCATTTTTTTTCTAGAAATGTATCATCATTCGTATAAAAGAGACCAAGTCAATTCGGAGGGGCTAAGACCAACCATAAAACATAGCCGCCAGCCCAATACTCCAAAAGAGCACGCCAAGTATGTATTGTAGATTTGTAGCCATTACTACTGGAACCGATATTTGCGAAAACCAAACTAAGCAGAAATGAATTCGATTAATGTACGTTTTTGGTTCTATCATGTAACCAAACTGAACTAAAGACCCTAATATATTTGTATGCAATAATCCTTAACATGTTTACCATAAACAAAGTGAAACATCCGTAAACTTACATGCGAAATTGGAGCTCGATTTTGTTTCTATTTATGATGACAAAGTTTTTCAAGTGACAAAACTAACACAAGAAAACTAGAAAAAACAGAAAACATAACCGATACCTTCTCTCACTCTCTCCCTTTGTGCTTTTATGATTTTTCTCCCTATTTTACTATAAAATGTTATGTGAACACACTAACATAATACCAATTAGATTACCCAAGGCCTTTGGTCTATTGGTATGTGAGTTGCCCACCAACCTAGAGGTTGTGGGTTCAAGCCTTACTGGAGGTATAGGATGTCTAAAAAATTGCCGTTAAAAAAAAAACAGAAAAAAAAGAACAATTATATCCTTTTTATTATTTATTTATTTTTATTTTTTTGGTAAAAAAGTTAACCCAGTAAAATATTGTTACAATTATATCCCTTTTGGTAACTAAATATTACAATAAAGGCCTATAAATAGTCCTATGCAAAGTCTTAAGTCATACATTCGACCCTTGAATAAAAATTTCCCTTTTGATAACTAAATATTATAATAAAGGCCTATAAATAGTCCTATGCAAAGCCTTAAGTCATCATTCGACCCTTGAATAAAAATTTCATAAAAAACAAAGATGAGCTCAGGAGCTAATGGAAGTTCTAAGTCAGCAAGCCATAAAATCAAGTTCACCAAGCTTTTTATCAATGGCGAATTTGTTGATTCTATTTCAGGTTTATAATCAATTTCCTTTCACTTAATTGATATATTATTCCTACACAAATCAAGCTCGTAAACATGTAAAACTAACCATAAGGGTAGTCGAGTTGACAAGAGCTTGTGACAATATATTGTCACTAAAATGTAAAATGTGAGGGGTCTCAAGTTCGAACCACGCTTAGTGCAAACAACTTGGTCAAGTAAACCTCTTGAACGTCAATTTGAGTCTGTATGACGGTGGACTCACTACTGTAGATTAGGCCAAAAGGTTGAAAACCATGATACCGGAAAAAACAAATGNCCTTTTTTTTCTAGAAATGTATCATCATTCGTATAAAAGAGACCAAGTGAATTTGGAGGGGCTAAGACCTACCATAAAACATAGCCGCCAGCCCAATACTCCAAAAGAGCACGCCAAGTATGTATTGTAGATTTGTAGCCATTACTACTGGAACCGATATTTGCGAAAACCAAACTAAGCAGAACTGAATTTGATTAATGTACATTTTTGGTTCTATCATGTAACCAAACTGAACTAAAGACCCTAATATATGTTTGTATGCAATAATCCTTAACATGTTTACCATAAACAAAGTGAAACATCCGTAAACTTATATGCGCAATTGGAGCTCGATTTTGTTTCTATTTATGATGACAAAGTTTTTCAAGTGACAAAACTAACACAAGAAAACTAGAAAAAACAGAAAACATAACCGATACCTTCTCTCACTCTCTCCCTTTGTGCTTTTATGATTTTTCTCCCTATTTTACTATAAAATGTTATGTGAACACACTAACATAATACCAATTAGATTACCCAAGGCCTTTGGTCTATTGGTATGTGGGTTGCCCACCAACCTAGAGGTTGTGGGTTCAAGCCTTACTGGAGGTATAGGATGTCTAAAAAATTGCCGTTAAAAAAAACAGAAAAAAACGAACAATTATATCCTTTTTATTTTTTTATTATTTATTTATTTTTATTTTTTTGGTAAAAAGTTAACCTAGTAAAATATTATTACAATTATATCCCTTTTGGCAACTAAATATTACTCCGTACAATAAAGGCCTATAAATAGTCCTATGCAAAGTCTTAAGTCATCTCATTCGACCCTTGAATAAAAATTTCATAAAAAACAAAGATGAGCTCAGGAGCTAATGGGAGTTCTAAGTCAGCAAGCCATAAAATCAAGTTCACCAAGCTTTTTATCAATGGCGAATTTGTTGATTCTATTTCAGGTTTATAATCAATTTCCTTTCACTTAATTGATATATTATTCCTACACAAATCAAGCTCGTAAACATGTAAAACTAACCATAAGGGTAGTCGAGTTGACAAGAGCTTGTGACAATATATTCTCACTAAAATGTAAAATGTGAGGGGTCTCAAGTTCGAACCACGCTTAGTGCAAACAACCTGGTCAAGTAAACCTCTTGAACGTCAATTTGAGTCTGTATGACGGTGGACTCACTACTGTAGATTAGGCCAAAAGGTTGAAAACCATGATACCGGAAAAAAAATGCCAACGATTTGCTAATAATATTTACCTTTGTTTGAGTAATTTGATTAGTTTAGAATGTTTTAGGTTAGTTGTAACGTGTTTGCATGACTTAAATTTGGGTTGGAATTACAGGAAACACTTTTGACACGATTAATCCAGCGACAGAAGAAGTGTTAGCAACAGTGGCCGAAGGAAGAAAGGAAGACATTGATTTGGCCGTTAAGGCTGCCCGTGAAGCTTTCGACAATGGACCTTGGCCTCGCATGTCTGGCGAGGTACATGAGTAGCATGAAACACACAAGAAATGCTAAGTTAAGCAAATAAAAGTCACATACCTTTACTAAATAAACATTAAATGTAAATAAGTTACGTATAAGAGTTCATATTGGCTTAGATAAGGCTGTTTTCGTCTCTAATTTAGCAGCTGATGATGTTGTTCAGTTGCCAATTCCTGCAAAATACTTACGGATTTTGTGATTTTTTCTGTTGTTATTTTGTATACACCATGTAGTTCCTACGACGTAAACAACATTATTACTCCTAACTCAATAAAATTCCCAAATCAGGCACGCCGAAAAATCATGTTAAAGTTCGCAGACTTGATCGATGAAAATGCTGACGAGTTAACAACCTTAGAAGTAATCGATGGAGGAAAATTGTTTGGCCCAGTGAGGCACTTTGAAGTCCCGGTTTCATCAGATACATTTCGTTACTTTGCGGGTGCAGCCGATAAAATCCGTGGAGCAACTCTTAAAATGTCAAGTAATATTCAAGCTTATACGCTACGTGAACCCATCGGAGTAGTTGGTCACATCATTCCTTGGAATGGTCCTGCCTTCATGTTCGCTACAAAGGTTGCACCAGCTTTAGCTGCTGGCTGCACCATGGTCATCAAGCCTGCCGAACATACTCCCCTTACAGTTCTCTTTTTAGCTCACCTGTCGAAGCTGGTAAGCTCATTGACTAACACCATTTGTAAATTGCATAAATCATCTCTCATTCGATTTCTGTTATAAGTACTAATTTGGTTTAAGTTTAAATCTAGGCTGGTGTTCCTGATGGCGTGATTAATGTGGTTAACGGGTTTGGAAAAACTGCTGGTGCTGCCGTTAGCTCGCATATGGACATTGACATGGTGATAATTTATTTGTTAAAGTAAACCATGTATTCATAATTTATGAGACTTATTTTAGTATTTTAAGTTTAACAATCTGTGATCAAATCTAGGTTACTTTTACGGGATCCACAGAAGTTGGCCGCACCGTAATGCAAGCTGCAGCTCTAAGTAATCTGAAACCAGTGTCACTCGAACTTGGAGGAAAATCGCCTTTGATTGTTTTCGATGATGCAGATGTTGATAAAGCCGCAGAATTTGCTATTTTGGGAAATTTTACTAACAAAGTACAATTTGACCCTTGGTGATATTTATAATATAACATAACGCAAAACGACATATGATATCACAAGTAACTAAGTCGAAACTGCAAATATTTATACAAACCACAGATTAGTATTCTAACATGCTATACAAACAGGGTGAGATGTGTGTGGCAGGGTCTCGTGTTTTCGTTCAGGAAGGGATCCATGACGTATTCGTAAAAAAATTGGAAGGAGCGGTGAAAGCGTGGGCAACAAGGGACCCTTTTGATCTCGCCACTCGTCATGGACCTCAGGTGTAATATTGCTTGGGCAACATGGGCCATTTTAATTTCAGACAAATATATGTACATAATTTTCTTCCATTCCTTGTACAGAATAACAAACAACAATATGATAAAGTACTTTCATGCATCAACCATGGCAAAAAGGAAGGTGCGACTTTGGTAACCGGTGGTAAGCCATTTGGGAAGAAAGGATACTACATTGAGCCTACTCTATTTACAAACGTTACGGTATGCTCAAGTTATTTTTTCTATACTAGTGTCCTGTAAACCCGAGATCAGAAAAATTATCAACATAAGTTGTTAATTAATTAATCTATACAACTAATAGATTCTTGTTTGGTTTTATAGGATGATATGACCATAGCAAAGGAAGAAATTTTTGGCCCCGTTATATCTGTTCTCAAGTTCAAGTACGTATGTCTGTTGGCTTATGGTTCATTTCCTCATTATATAGATCTAGTCCACAAACGTTATGGTTCATTTCCTCATTATATAGATCGAGTCCACAAACGCACAACAGCCTTTAGTGCAAACTTTACAATTAATGACTAGAGTGTGGATCGAGCAAGCCAGTCCCATTTACTAGTTTTGGCAAAATTAAGTAAACTAGAGCATAGCACGGCTTTATTAAATATGCACGCCAAGCTTGACCTAGCATGTAAGGCTACAACAATATACGTCGACGAGTCTAAATTAGCCTGCATAAATATTCAACTTTGTTTAGCCATGTGCTATTTATACTCCTTTAAGACAATACTAACAAATACATCATAATTCATAAACCAAAATTATCACCTACTATATAAATGAAAATAGTTAGAAATGATTGATAGATACACTTTTTCTTGCATACTTTTGGATGTAAGTAAAACAAAACTATACTATAACAATTTGATTTCGACCTGTTCGATTTTGATGTTATACTTTATGCTCGATTCAGATAAAAATGTTATTCGAACCAATATAATTCTCTGTAAATTAATTGAAGTTCTGGATGGTTTCACTTTCTTTGAATACAAATTCTGGACACTAACGCTTAACGGAATAACTAACAATAAATGATAAATTTTACAGGACTGTTGAAGAAGTGATTAAAAGAGCAAATGCCACAAAATATGGACTTGCCTCAGGTGTATTCACCAAAAATATTGATGTCGTGAACACAGTTTCGAGATCTATTCGAGCAGGTGCTGTTTGGGTCAACTGTTATTTAGCACTCGACCGGGATGCACCTCATGGAGGGTATAAAATGAGTGGGTTTGGACGAGAACAAGGATTAGAGGCACTTGAACATTATCTTCAGATTAAGACAGTGGCTACACCCATATATGATTCCCCGTGGCTCTAAACTTTCATATTTGTTTGTTTATCAAATAAGAAGACTGCGGTACATTTATCGAATATTTCGTTTGATGTATGAGTTTTAATGAATAAAGCGCAACTACTTGTGCATATTTGTTGCTAATGAAATGTATCTTTGCCTTAGCAATTGTAAAAACAATAACCTTTTTCAATTTCTATTTTAAATCAATTTTTTTCAGAGAATCGATAAATAGTTGTCACCTTAAAGAGCTGGTATAGCTAGCCTCAGGATTACTGGAATGAAAATCAACTAAAGTTATGAAATCACAATAATAGCATAAAATCAACTAAAATTAGGATGTGGAGTGTGAAACTAATGATAGTTGGACATTGAGGATATTGCTTGGTTTAAGATCTAAGCTAAGGCCATATATATATTTTTCAAAAAATTAGGGGTGGTAAGAATACTTATGTTTGGTATGACCAATGGGATGATCATGGTCCTTTGTGTAAGATCATTGTAGTGATAAAACAGTGTGGAAATGTCAAATTGGGAGTATTAAGCCTTTCTGAGTAAGACAAGCTTGGTTTGATATGAGAGTCAATAGGCCTGTGGTTAACTGAAGTAAAATAGTTTGGTTTTCTCAATGCCATCCTGGTCATGCTTTTGTGTTTGGCTTGCTGTTCAAAGAAGGCTAATGACTCAGGACAAAATTCTGGTATGGAATCCTAATGGTAACTTGAAGTGTATGTTCTGCAAACTATGCCCAAACTCCCATAACCACTTATTTTTTCAATGTGAGTATGTGACTATGCAAGTAGAGTATGGGTTGAGTTGAAAAAGAAAATTCATGTGGCCTGCCTGATGATTGGGATGAAATTATAGAGGAAATGCTAAAACTGAATTGTTCTAATTAAATCTATTCGGAGTATCGTTAGAAGATTGGTTCTAGCTGCAGCTGTTTACTTCATATGGCAAGAGAGGAATAGAAATTTGTTTACTAATGAGATGAGGAGTTCTCAGGTCTTATTGAAGGTTATAAATGAGGCAATCAGATTGAAACTTATGTTGAATACAAAACATCTCCCTGTTTCAACTTGCTGATGAACATTCTTACTCCAGAGAAAACTATAGAATAACTAGATGTGTGCTCTTATGTAATAGTTAACACCTAAATAACCTCTGCTAGATTGTGGGTATTATGTTTAGTCAAGTAAGATATCGAATAAATGATGAAATGTCATAACTCGAGAACTGAACGATATATAATCTAATTGTTAGAGAATATTAGGAGCATAACATTTGTGAGAATGTATAAGAATAGGTGATGATAAGTGAGAGATTTAAGTTAGAAATATTTATAGCCATCAAAAACAAAACATAAAGAGTAATAATAGGGTAATACACCCTTCAATTATGTTTCTTCACACGTTATTCTCAGTTATACAAGCTAAACATTTACAGAGACCGGTAATTACAAGTGATATTCTAAAACTATTTAGATTACCAAACTAAATGAGGAAACAAGAATATGATGACCTAGACGACGTTGAGGAAGAGGTGGAGGATGATGATGAGGATGAAGATGATGACGAGGACGAATATGATGAAGATGACGAGGATGATGACGAAAAGACAAGCAAGAGCAGAAAAAGCAAAGAACTGGGACTCTCATGTATGTTAAACACGGAGGTCGGGTCAGTGCTTGCAATGATCCGCAAAAGACCCGACCTCACTCCCCAATTTGGTCACCAAGACGATGTCTTGGATTCAACCTTACTCCAATCGTTAAAATCATTAAGATCGCTCATATTCAATTCTCGACAATCATGGAAATCAATCGATCCATCTATCTACCTTGCACCATTTCTAGACGTGATATCATCCGATGATGTGCCAGCTGGAGCTACAGCGGTCGCCCTCTTATCAATTTTGAAAATTGTGAGACTTGATATGTTTGATAAGAAAACACCCGGTGCTCGTGAAGCCATCTCTAATGTCGTCATGGCTGTCACCGGATGCCGCCTTGAAAAGACACACCCGGTTACTGAAGCCACCGTTAAAATGAGGATTTTACTAGTTTTGGCTTCGGTAATGAGACATCCCGCGTCAGTATTGCTCAATGATCACGCGGTTTGCACCATTGTGAATACGTGTTTTCAAGTGGTTCAACAATCTCCTAACCAAGGTGATTTGTTGCAAAGGACCGCTAGACATACGATGCATGACTTAATACAGATTATATTCTCCCGGTTTCCTGATATCGAGGTCGGAGATTGGGAGAACTCTGATTCAGACACAGAAGATGCTAGTGAAGAAACAGGTTATGGAATCCGTTGTGCGGTTGATATATTCCATTTCCTTTGTTCGTTGTTAAATGTTGTGGGAATGGTTGAAACAGACGGGTCCCCGGCTTTAACATCTGACGAAGATGTTCAAGTTTTCGCACTCGTTTTAATAAACTCGGCACTAGAATTGAGTGGTGATAGCATCAGGAAACACTACAAGCTGTTACAAATGGTTAAAGATGATCTTTTCCATCATTTAGTACATTATGGAACATCTTCAAGTCCTTTAGTTTTATCAATGATATGTAGCACGGTTTTAAACATTTATTACTTCCATCGTGACTCGATTAGGTTACAACTTGAGGCCTTTTTCTCATTCGTATTGTTCAAAACCTTAAATCAAGGTTATTTGGTTCAGCTTCAGGAGCTAGCACTTGAAGGAATCATAAACTTTTGCAGACAACCGACATTTTTAATTGAAATGTACATAAATTATGATTGTGATCCATTGTTAAATAACGTTTTTGAAGAGATTGGGAAGAGTCTTTGTAAGCACGCGTTTCTATCGGGTAGTAATCCACCCACAAGCTTACAACTCCAAGCTTTTGATGGACTTATGGTTTTAATACACAACATTGCTGATAATGTTGATAAACAGAATGACTCGAGCCCGACTGGGCCCTACCCCGTCGAGATTTCGAAATATAAACCCTTTTGGGAAGAGATTCCGATCCCGCAAACACATACCGAGTTGGAGACATGGATTGATTCAATAAGGGCACGAAAGGCACAAAAGAGGAAAATGATGATCGCCGGGAGTCATTTTAATCGTGATGATAAAAAAGGAACGGATTTTCTGAAAATATCGTGTTTGATATCCGACCCACCCGACCCGAAAGGTCTCGCGATGTTCTTAAGATACGCTCCTGGTCTCGACAAGACCAAAATTGGTGATTTTTTAGGTGATCCAAGTGAGTTTAATCTTAAAGTACTTAAAGAATTCACTGATACATTCGAGTTAACAGGTTTGGTTCTCGACACTGCTTTAAGAACATATCTAGAGACGTTTCGACTCCCAGGTGAATCACAAAAAATTCAAAGAGTACTTGAGGCGTTCTCTGAACGCTTTTATGAACAACAATCATCTGAAATATTTGCAGCCAAAGATGCAGTTTTCATATTATGTTACTCCGTGATTATGTTGAATACTGATCAACATAACCCGCAAGTAAAAAAGAAAATGACAGAAGATGAATTCATACGGAACAATCGAGCAGTCAATGCTGGTCAAGATCTCCCTCGAGAATACTTATCAGAACTCTTCAGTTCAATCGCGTCCAAAGCCATCACGATATTTGGCCAACCAGGGTCAGTAATTGAAATGAATCCGAGCCGTTGGATGCAGCTCATAAACAGATCAGAATTAGTCCAACCATACATCACCTGTGATTTCGAACGTAGGATCGGTAGAGATATGTTTGCAGCAGTCGCAGGTCCTACTGTATCGACTCTCTCTGCGGTGTTTGAACATACAGAGGATGAAGAAGCGATTAACGAATGTATCGAGGGATTATTTGCAGTGGCCCGAATCTGTCAATATGGATTACAAGATAGTCTCGATGAGCTTTTATCCTCGTTTTGTAAATTCACAACGTTGTTGAATCCATACGCTTCAGCTGAAGAAACTTTATTCTCATTTGGGCACGATTTAAAGCCACGGATGGCTACATTGGCCGTTTTTACTGTCGCTAATAACTTCAAGGACTCAATACGAGGCGGGTGGAGGAGTATTATTGACTGTTTATTAAAACTAAAACGTCTTAAACTTTTACCTGAATCTATCGTTGATGTCGGGGGTTCAAACACAAAACATAAACGGACAGAATCAGAGTCGTTAACTGATCAGACAGGACGGATTAATACTTCTAATCTAATGGCTGTGATATCACATTGTTTATCAATGGAAAACCTCGAAGAGAGTTTGAATTTAGGAATAACCGAATTTGAACAGAATTTGAAAGTAATACAACAATGTAAAATCGGAAGCATCTTTAGCAAGAGTTCAACCTTACCCCTCGAGCCTTTGCTATATCTCGGAAGGTCCCTAATTTTCGCGGCTGCAGGAAAAGGACAAAAGTTCAATACTCCAACTGAAGAAGAAGAAACTGTTCAGTTTTGCTGGGATTTAATTCAAGCAATGGCTTCGTGTAATGTTCATCGTCTCGGATCCTTTTGGCCTACTTATCATGAATATCTTATCAACGCCATCAAAAACCAACTCGTCTCCCCAAGTCCTTTTGCTGAAAAAGCGATTGTTGCATTGATCAGAATCTGTTTGAAACTTCTTGCATCAAAATCAAACGAAAAGTTTGCAGAAGAAGTTCTTTTCAAATCGATAAACGTAATGTGGCAATGCGATGGTAAAATACTTGATATTTGTAACGAGTTTATTCTTAAATCAGTGACGAAGATTTTAAACAAGTACCCCACGAATTTATTATCACAGCTAGGGTGGAAAACAGTTCTTCATCTGTTATCGAACATGGGCCCACATACAGAAACATATGAGCGTCGAGTCGAAGCTCTTATAAACTTACTGGAACAAGGTACTGGAATTTTGGTCACTAATTACACGTACTGTATCGATTGTGCATTTCGGTTTGTTGCTTTGAGAATTAGTCCGGTTGACAAGAATATGAGGATTATGGATTTAATGGCGGATTCGGTTAAATTGATAGTTGAGTGGCTAAAAAATGGATACTCGGATCCAGGAAGTAATACATGTATTAATAGCACTGCTACATCGACACTTGATGATGTGGGGCCCACGATGATATCGATGAATCTATTTGTGAAGCTTGGTGAAGTGTTGAGGAAAACAAGTTTGGCAAGACGAGAAGAGGTACGAAACTATGCAGTTACTTCCCTGCATAAAAGCTTCATCAACGCTGAAGAACTTTATTTCACACCAACAAATATCATAAACTGTATTAATCTCGTGATATTTGCAATGGTTGACGATTTGCACGAAAAGATGTTGGAGTATTCAACAAGGGAGAATGCAGAGCGGGAAACGAGGAGTATGGAAGGGACATTAATGTTGTCTATGGAATTTTTGGTAGATGTTTATTTGCAGTTTTTGAAGTTGATTATTGAGAGCGTTGGCTTTAAGACGTTTTGGTTAGGGATATTAAGAAGGATGGATACGTGTATGAAAGCGGATCTTGGAGTGTATGGTGAATCGAAGATGAAAGAACTTGTGCCACGTTTGTTGACTAAGATGATCACGACAATGCAAGAGAAAGAATTGTTGGTTCCACAAGAAGGGAATGATCTGTGGGAGATTACTTATATTCAAATACAATGGATCGCTCCTTCGCTTAAAGATGAGCTTTTCCCTGATGCCACAGGCTGACACGGATTATTTTCTTACAGAGGTATGATTTTTCAGGTCTTTCCAGACACCAAAAGGGCATTTTGGTCAAAGAGTCTAGAAGTAAGTCCCGACGAAGATCTAGATTAATGGCATAACAGAAGTGGAATCGGTGTACATCGTCAGAACGTGTAACTTTTGTTGTTTAAAGTTACATGTGAAATGAACTATCAAAAGTCAGGAGATAACTATTTACAGCGACACTTGCAAACAGACCTTATAATGATTTGATTATGCAATCCTATAATGATTTGTTTCATAATCACTTATGGCTTTATGGGGTCTAGATCAAGCAACAACCTCTACAAAAAAAACAGAAACATGACCAGTATATATATTTAGCAACTAGTTAGAACCGCTACGATATGTCCTCGTCAAAAGTTTGACCAGAACGTTGACCACTTTAAATTATTTAAAAAATGTTATATCCATAGCACATACACGCGACAACAGTGGCTATAAGATTGTATTTTGTCGTCATCGAACAGTGACTATAAGATTTTCTTGGGTACATTAAATGCGATAGATTTGGGTTTAATCATCAAAAAGGCACGAAGATCCAACATATAATTGATGAATGTTAACGTATCGTGATGAATGTTCGTATCATGATGAATGCTAACCAACCTCTCTCTCATCATCAAACCATACTACTCATACCAATTATTAGTTCTAGTACTACTACGTTATATAACGGTGTTTCATACAACTACGTAAGTCATATATGAAAGTATCGTCTAACTAAGAAAGTGTTATCACATCTGATACTATACCGGTATTTAATATAATACTTACATAAAATCAATAGAAAGATAGACAAAATAAAAAGCATGAATTACACCACTTTACACAATTTCATTCACTTTCTTACTCGTACCATGACTTAGGTGCGCGAACCAACCTCTCCCTCATCATCAAACCATACTAATCGTACCAATTAATTGTTACTTCGCACGGCTAAAATTTTAAGTAACTACAAACTTACGTGAAATCGTTATGAAGATAGTCTAGTCATCATCAAACCATACTACTCTCATTCCACGCGCCACCACACGACTAAAACGCCCCTTTCCCGACTTGACCCCAAAAAAAAATCGCGGAAGCGACATGACCATAATGGACCTTCTGTTACTTACCAAGGACTCTTTCATAATTTTGTTAAAAACCAAGACCTGTATGTATTTTTAAATTAAACTAGACTCAATTACCTTCAAAATAATAAGTGGCAGACTCCTGACGACTTACGCTTTAAAAGATATGATTTTTCGAAGTTGGTCAAAATCTGGAACTGCCCACAGTCGCACGGCTGGAAACTGCAGCCGCTACTGGAGGCCTCAGAACCCTCCACAGCCGCTGGCTGAGTCCCTTAACCGCCGGCTACAAGCCTCAGGCCTGCACGTGCCTATTTGGCCCATAACTCGACCTTACGAACCCGACACGTCACAATAACTTCCATAAATCATTTAAACATTATAATACATCATTTTCATAACATATGTGGTCTAAACAACCCGCAGAACATATTTTTACAAGTGTACGGGTGTTTTGCCAAACACCCGTTTTGACCCGTTTGTATACACAATTCATATACAACTTACAAACCATTACTCAATAAACAAGATCTGGACTTGGACACTTCAAAAAAACATTTAAACACATTTATAACGACTCGGGGTTCAACATGATTGATCTCGACATTCTAATTATACTTGCACACATAACCAATAGGCTTTCGAACCCGTGCCCAATCCTGAGCCTTTACCAATCGCTTTACCTTATTCACAAATGAACCTACAAAATGGTTAAACAACTAATCCATAAGATAAACATGATAAACTCAATATAACATCTTGTTATAATCCAATTGCTTACCTTGATTCCAAGCTATATTTACCAAGAATATCATCATCTTCTTCTTTACTTGATTCCTAACCAAGAATCACAAGACCTATTTTCATATAAAAGCAATATAAAAAACAATGGTTTATATAACCCATAACATACCCAATTTTTATCCTAAATCAACATATGATCATATATCTTGCTCATAAGATGAATTCACCAATTACTCTCATGAACCCTAATTCATAAATAGACTAAGGTTAAGTAATTACTTACTTGTGGAAAACATTATTAGGGGTTCATTACTTGAGTCTACAGACAGATCCTTCTTTAATTTTAATCATGAAGACAAAATGTTTCCCTCCTTCTTTTTGCTTAGTTCGTCCCTCACACACAAGTCACATAACACTAGAAACTTGTTAGAAATCCGTTCTAGGATAATTTAGATTAGTTACAAGTTTAGCCAATTGACAACTACGGTTCCTTAAGTCTTATTCTTTTATGTTTGTGACACAATACTTTCTAAAACCATTTACATAATAGTCAAACTTATAGTTTGACTATCGGGTTTGACTAGCCAATCATATTTGGTCTTAAGACACATAAAAGTCTTGATCAAACAATTTCAAGGTACTTAATTATTAAAACACTTAAAAACGTGTTTTGGGATGTTACAACGACCACCATCATTACAAATCATTGGTAAATGGAGCCATGAGATATAGGGGTTCCTTGAAACTAGTTTGGTTTTCCATTGTGTTTTTCACTTTGAGACAACAATTTTACTAGTCCCGGTTTTTTTGTATGTGAGAGCGCATATCATTAAATTATAATGAAAAGATATAAATGATGGCGGAAGTACCACATTAATCATAAGCAATCATTTGCACTGAAAAAAATCTGTAAAACTAATATGCAGGTGGTATTGGCGAGGACATGTCCTCGCCAATACTCTTGGAAGGCCCGACTTGTATTACACTGTTAATTATTTTAAATATTAAATAAATTTAATTAAGTAATATAATTTGTTAATTACATAATATAATTAATTGATTGATTAAGGAAGGTATTGGCGAGGACATGTCCTTATCAAAAGTTAGTGAGCCTGGTTTAGCGAGGATATATACTCACCAAAGGGCCCAAATGGTCCTCGCTAATGGGGCCAATTGGTGGAGTGTGTAACCATTACCTACCTTTTTGTATTTACACATTTGATGCTCAAATATATTGCATACATTCCCTGCATAATTGTTTTAATGGAAAAGCTAATGTATATTATATACCCGTACAGAAATAGCTTCTCAAATTGGCATATGCAAAATAATTTCTAGTAAAGGTATAGAAAGAAATAACTGTTAGAAATTAAGTAAGGGTTGTTTTGATAATCTTGGATATCTTTTCAAGTTGTGTATGTTAACTTTCCTAATAAAGTATTTTGAGCCTTTAATGCATTGGGTATCGCGAAATCCTTATTGGGATATTTCAAGAACACTTAGTATATAAGCACAAGAAAACTAAGTAACACAAAGTGGAATTGTGTAAATTTTTCGTTTGTTCAAACGAGACCCATGAATCTGTTAATAAACATATTATTTGGAAAGTTAAGAAACAGTTAAAGTCGGTTATAAATCAATGGCCATAATTGTTTGGCCAACAATCACAATGGTTGGGAAAAATTCAAGAGTGCAAAAAAACCAACGGAAATTTCAAAAATATATACTCAACCCATTTCTTAAATATCATATATACCCAAACTTACCTATAATCAATGCCTCCATAATTTCATATATACTCAACCCATTACTTAAATATCATATATACCCAAACTTACCTATAATTAAATTTGTGACAAATTTAACTTTATGTGTATTCTTCCTTACGCGGAGTTCTGATTGCCGATGGGTTCTCTATTATATGTTACGTTATAACTAGGTCCCAATCATTTATGTAATATGTACTTTTTTTTTGGGTAAATTAGGGTTACCCCAGGTCCCCAGTAAACTATATTAATCACAAAAAGTTAAGTATAACAGGAATGTGGCTGAAATACCACATTAACCTAGCCACAAGAGTGCTAAAACCAACCAAAAAAGAAATAACACATGAAACCGTCCAGGGAGTATTCCATGCGACCCCGTACACAACATCACACCATGAAAGCACCATCGTACAGGGAGCATAAGAAACCAGTTGAGAAAACATCCTTAAAACCTTCCCAAGAAAAACTTAGTGGAAAAAACCTTGGAGAAGGAAAAAAGAGATGAAATATGATAGCAGATGAAATATGTAATTTAACATTGAAATTGACTTGTAATATAAGATGAAATATGATAGCAGATCGTCATTTGTTTTATACTCAGTATTCATTGTTTATGAAATCATTACTTGTCTCCTTTGTTTGTTGTATTGTTTTTGGATTTGAAAATTGTTGATATTGTTGCTTGTTAATTTTGTTGTATTTTTGGATTTGAAAATTGTTGATATTGTTGCTTGTTAATATCTTTGTTTGTTAAATTGGTTGTTTAATCGGTAATTGCCTATATGTGAATTCCAAAGGTGCTCTTGGTAGCAAGTGATAATTTATTTGTTTTAATTTTCTGTTTTGGCATGAATTTGATTCATAATTTAATTTATTTTACACAAAATTAATCAATGTTTTCATCAGTAATATTAGGTTTTAAAGCATCAAAGGAGAAGAAACTGAGAAAGAGGAGGGTATGATAGTCATTTTGTAATTTTTTTGAGTGAAGAAAATTAAAAGTTGGGTAAATATGATATTTGAGTGTTTAGAATGGGTATATTCTATATTTAGAAATTAGGTTGGATATATATGAAATAAGTGTGGTATTGAAGGGGATATATGAAATTCCTCCTTTGTAATATACAAAACCTAACATATAAAACATTACAAATAAAAAAGCAAAAAAAGTTAGTGATAACAACGGTGAGCACGCAAATGTTTTTTCATGATATTTCAAAATGATATTTCAAAATGCATTGTACAAATATGTCTTTCCGGTTCCACCAGGACCATCAATGAAAAAACCCAAGAATACTATCCATATGTCTAATGATCTCATCATACGCAGCTTTTTGGTCGTCATTCAAACAACGGTGAGCACGCAAATGTTCTTCATCAACAACAATCGAGTACTCCTACAGTTGTGTCACTCTTGCCACTGCATCTTTGGGTATTGCAGCTAATAATATGCCAAGTGGAAAGACTGCCCATTCAAGATTTAAAATTTCCCTTCATATTGAAAAAAAATCATTTTGCAATATCAAGAAACAAAGTGGGACAACTAAACTTATACGGGAAGCTAAATTAATAATTTGGGATTAGGTGTCAATGGTGAAGAGGCATGCGATAGAAGCCCTTGATCGTACAATGCAAGATATAATGAGAGGTGAACGTGCATTTGGAGGTAAGGTTATGGTTATTGGGAGGTGATTTCCTACAAGTATTACCGGTTGTTAGACTTAGTACTAGGGCTCAGATTGCAGATGCAAGCATGAGGATGTCTCAAATATGATCTTAAATTAAAAAGATGTAGCTAATATAAACATTAGGGCAAGGATAGATCCATGGTTTTCAAATTTTTTGTTACGATTTGTGATGGTTTTGAACAAACAAATGAGAGTACATATATTCGAGTACCATATATCATGGTTATTCCCTACATTGGTGAGTTTACTACAGATGATTCTGCATCAAGGGATGCTCTAATTGATGCAATCTTTCCAGGTTTTGAAAGAAAAGTACATAATTCGGATTATATAACATCTAGATCGATTTTATCAATAGAGAATGAAAATGTTGACATGATTAACGATAAACTGATTGTGCGATTTCCAGATGAATACAAGGTATATTATAGTTTTGATGAAGTTAAAGAGGATGGAAACAATGTCTATCCGCTTAAATTCTTGAATTCTTTTTTAGTTAGTGGCTTGCCTCAACATCAACTTCGACTCAAGAAATGATGTCCTATAATGTTATTATGAAATATTGATCCAGCAAACGGATTGTGTAATGCTACCAAAATGGTTTGTAGAGCCTTTGGTAATAATACAATTGATGCCATAATAACCGTTGGTCAACATGCTGGGAAATGGTCTTTTTGTGTTTAAATTGAGAGTTCTGAGATATTTCAACCAAGACGGATGTCTCCATTGCCATTGTTGATTGATGAAAACTCAATATAGAAAAAGTAACAGACCCTTCTAAATATGTAAGTCTTCTTAAAACAATACCACACAGTAGGGGGAAAAAATCATAATTTAGGAGGTTCCACAATAGAATGAATATTCCTAAATTATCAAAAGTAATTAGACATAGGTTACTGGTAAGTTTTGCATTGTCCTGCGAAACAATGATACTTCCTGATGTACCGAAGAATATCAAGTCGACGTCGAGCAGTGATTCCCACTTCTTCTAGAGTTTTGAATGATTGTATATATGACATGAACCATAAATCAATTATGAAAAAACTGAAGAAACAAAAAATGTAAGAGGATTTTGGTGACTTGCCTCTCCCTAAGTAAGTGCAAATATATAGTTGTAACAAATCCTTTCTAAAGTTCTTCCCGTAAGATTCAAGGCCAAGACTTAATAACATCCTTCGTGTGGCTTTATAATCACCTTCTGGTTGTCGCTGCGAGGGTTTCTCCTTTACCTACGCATGGATTTGGATCAAAGTGGACGATTTTTATATCAATTAAAAACATGACACATTTTGTTGACTTTCAAATTTTTTGCATTTTATATTACTTTTTGTTATTATACGAAACATCACTTGAATAAAATACTTTAAGAGGTTATAAGCATTAGGAACACTTTTTGTCTGACCATTACCTAGTGTTTTTGTATTACACATTTGATGCTCAAATATGTTCCACACCTTCTCGTACATAATTTTTTTAGCAGCAAAGCTAATGTATATTAACTACCCGTACATAAATAATTGGATCAAATTGGCGTATGCAAAATAATTTCCAGTAAAGGTATAGAAATAAACAACATTATCACCTTAAAAGCTCCACCATTCAAGAGTTCAAAGAAAACACTAACATAAATGATCGCATTAGAACCCTTCATACCAGTAACTAGTGATAACAGGAATCCAGTGCCAAAACCTGCCGCCAGTGATGATGTGAATATTGATAAGTACTAAAACCATCATGTTGTGTTCCTTATAAACCAAAGATAAATGGTATCATATAACTTGTAAAAATGTATCTCAAGACACAAGTCAAGGCGATCTACTAATCAGATGTCAGATAGTAATAAATACAGACTAGATATCTATTTCAAAAAGAAAAGATGTCTTTGCATGTGTGTTTTGATTTTTGAAACACACTGATGGCAAAAAAAAATGGGTTATACTAATTCATCGGCAATGTCAATGTCTAAGATCAACATAAAATGCATGAAAATCATATTGTTAGCTAATCCAACCACTATAACTGACTAATTTATGTAGCTTCATGTTGATACTAAGAATTTCAATTTGGTTAAAGGAAATGTAGGCAATTTCTCTAAACGGTTTTTACTGATGAATATGAGGTATTCGAATTAATACTTCATGAATAAATATATATTGTACTAGACTAGAAACAAGTACTTTAAGCAGAATAATAAAAATTCTGTTGGGTTCTGATATAAATCCTATATGCTGCCATTTCAGAAGTTATCAATTGTTGGTTAAATAAGAGTAGATGGCTATGTACTTTACTGTTGAAATTTTGTATGTTTAAATACCAGTTTCTATTTTGTTTGGTGTGTCTTGAAAGAGTAGGCAACTATGCTTTGGAGCTGGTTTAAATTCTTATATATATGCATGGTACTGCATATGGATAGTTGTATTGAGGTTTGATAGTCTCAATTCTGGTTTAGAATGAAGAAGATGGTTCTCTCTGGTTTGGGAATTCATTTCTAAGCTCGTTTAGTATGCTGGTCTGGAGGTTTGGTCTAATCGATGGATAGCTTAGGTGTCGTTTAGTTGTAGATAAATTTTCCTCTTTTTTCGTTTCTAAATTCCTTGAGAAGGGAATGATTTTTCTTCTCTAGAGAAGAGTTGAGAATTTAGAAAACCTGTTTAATTGGACTTATATTTTCTTTTTTTTTAAATGATAAGAAGATTACTTTAAATTGCGATGGTGGTGGCAACGGCGGGCAGTGGTGGCGATGGTGGGCGGTGGAGGATGACACGAGAGATTAGGGGTAGAATGGTGTATGTGTTTTTTTTGGAGTTAAGAAAAAAAATGAGAAAGAAAAAAGTGAGAAAGGTGGAATGAGCTTTTCAATTTCTTAGTTAAAATTTAGAAAATGAGAATTTTGTTGTGAACAAGAATAGAGATAATGAATATTCTTATTATTGATCTAATATGTCATAGATACATGGGGTATATATAAGATAAACAGTAGGGTAAAACCCTAGTAGCTAACTGGGCCGTGGGCCTCTTATGGGCTATATGGACATCCACTTAATAATTATCCATAACACTCCCTCTTGGATGTCAATATTGTTAATACGCTTAGGAAATGCTGCCTCATTAAAAACCTTGTCAGGAAAACCCAGTGGGACAAAACCATGACTAAGGACAAAAAGAGTGCAGCGCGTATTATCTCCCTCTGATAACTACATTACTTGATATAGATTCACGAAATAATCACTTGAACAATAAGTGTCTTGTCGCCTTTGACGTAACATTTCTTGAACATGGCAAAGCATGCTATATTATCTACATGCAATAGTTGGTATCTCTTTTCCGGAATTGATGTATGGTTTGAGGAAGTAGCCGCGATTGTAAGCTCTATCGAACGCTAGGAGATAGTGCCGCCACTTGTGAAAACATATCCAACTTGAGACCGATCATGGTAGCTTAAACATATATCCTGCATCTGCAAAACTAACTAAACTTGTTTTGATGGGTTAGTAAAATATAAACCCATATCTCTTGCAAAACCTAACTAAACTTGTTCAATTTAATCTATTAGTATTCTCGAGAATCATAACACGTGATTTATTCATTCTATATTCCTTAAGGAATCTCAACATAAAATGATCTCTTGTATTATCATGTTAGACACATTCTAATTTCTCATATTGCCAGACATAAAATTAATCTTTTCATCTGTTATTTGTGTCTTTACATTCATTGGCCATTCATTTATAAAACTGCACTTCTTGCAGATATCCAAGATCCTCCCCTTGTATTTATCATGCGCAATATTATATACAATATTATCGACGTCGTTTCAGTTCTTTTCGATTCCACACTTTACTAGACATTGTATTCTAT
The DNA here is from genome assembly GCA_014162995.1 of Artemisia annua. Lineage (NCBI taxonomy): Eukaryota > Viridiplantae > Streptophyta > Magnoliopsida > Asterales > Asteraceae > Artemisia > Artemisia annua. The sequence continues at coordinate 101,423 of LBNU01007092.1, forward strand.
CATTTGTTGAGATCTCAAAGTTTTTCACATACCCGGGGTTTTCAATAACCTTCATGTCTAGTTTCTTTTTAAGAGACTATTATGGGGTCTTTATTACCTCGATTTCGACCATCTTGATTTTATTGCTCCATTTTATCTATTCATTCGAGGACTTTTTATATGGAATCGATTAGTCTATCACGCTGCAGACGTGCCATAGACTTGCTATCAATCAATGATTTTACTGCTGGGACACCCATTGTAATTGGAGCAATAGCAGCGTAATATGATCTAGTCACTTTCTTTAGGTCACTAAACTGGCATTTACTAGATCTAGAATGTTATTTGTCCCTTGAACTTTAAGTTCATATTCATTATTGTGAGGATCAACATTTTTATCATAATTCATTCCTTATTTCTCGCTGATCATTATCTCCCCCTGAATAAATTATCAATTTAAACATCCCATTTTGTGTGTTGTGGTTTATTTACTATATATCGCACAATTGCAAAATCTCACATGGGAAATATGGTTTGTGACCAAAACCATTATAACGGGGAGGATTCATTATATAGTGTTGGCAAGATGTGATTCATATGTCATAACATGCCCCATAAACTAAAACTTTTGTTCTCACAATATTATTGGCTTTGCAATCAACTGAAGACGTTTGAAACGTTTCAACAAAAGCAATTCGCGTATGAACATGAGCTACTTTTATGTTCAACACTTATTCCAATAATCGCCCAATACTTGGAAGTATTCACCACCATTCTCAATAATATAATTTGGAAAACCATGCTCGCATTTTATAAGACGAGCCATTAATCACGCTAACCTTTAGTTGCGTCTTTAATGATCATTTTGACGATGCATCGATTTTAAAACTCAAAATGATCCACATGGCGGACGTATAGGCCTACATACATCCCCTTTATATTCTTTCTAAAACATTATAGGACAAAGTCCTTACTTTAGTTTGGTGGTGATAGATGAACATTAACTTCCATTGAGAACAATAAGATCAAACAAGTCAACCTTGAAGAACTCATGGTTCTTTTATCCATTTCGCATCATTATTGACTCGGGATGGTCCAACCGGTCATGCCAATTGATTAAACAATCCTATTTCACATAGTTTAATACATATTATGTATTCACATTAGCCCATAACATAATCAAACGAAGAACACATTCTATAATACTGAATTTCCACAATTGGCTAAACACATACATAACGTTAACAAATCAATGATATTTCACAAGCAACTAATTAACGCACATGATAAACAAACAAAACATATATACAATTACGTAATAAAATAACATAATAAGTAACTCATGCATACACCATACATTAAACTCAGTTGTAGAATTAGAACAAGTAAGAAAGTTTACATTTTCCTCTAGTAATACTCTTTGATAACATTTACGTAATGGCTTTGCATCTTTTTTAATTCATAATCCAACATTTATATAAAAATGATTTTGGTGTTAATTAAGCTAGTGTATAAGCAATTTATCTCTTGTGTTAGGGGGTGTTTCTTTTTTCCCCTTAGTTAAGGGATACTATTTAATATTATTACTTTTTAGATGGGACCCACAAAAATCCCTTAAATGGTTTATATCCACAAGGCTTAATTTATCATCTCCTCCCCATTAAGATGCTTATATGGAAGTGGGACCCATATGAATCCTTAGCTAAAGAAAAAAAGAAACAACCCCTAATAGTCATGCTTGCAGAATCTTTTCTCATAAGCACGTAATAATAAGAGTGATTTTATTCAAGCAACCTATTAATTAAACAATAGAATGATAGTATTTTTGCATAACAATTTATATAGAGATAGTCATAATGAACTGATTTCAGTGTAGTCTAAATACTTTTTCTAAAGAATCATATAAGAGATATATAGATTCTGAATAAACCAAGTTGTCTTTCAACTCAACCACATTTGATAAAACATATCACAAACGCATGTATCAACTAGCAAGATCAAACACGATACTAATAATTCGCTAATGATTATTTAACTTTTGTAACTTTCATTATACTTTACTTGGAATCAAAATGATAATGAACTAGATTATTGCAACACACAAGAGAATTTTTTTTTTTCATAGTAATACATTAATATAGCTCTAAATACACAAACGACAAGCTATAAATATTACATCAAACCATGGCTAATATTAACATTTATGATTATGCTCAATGACATCAATGAAGGTTTCATTTCATGTACTTGTTTCAATATAAATCAAAATAACTAAACTATGTTGCATGTATAAATAATAAAAATCAACTTAGACATAAGTTTGGTCACTCAAATAAAGTTTGAATACTAAAAGCATATAATCATTGTAAATAATATAAAGTTTTGAGGTGACAATTAAATATAACGAATATAAATTTGCCCGTGTTTCATTGCGGTTTTTATGATTTTGTAATCAAACAATTAACATATGGTTATTAATGATATATGTTTTTAAATAGCCGATTTAAAGTGTATTTTTATTAACATGAAAATAAATTCCGAGACAAAATCAAAAAGTTATTATGTTTGTTTCTGCAGTATACTTGGTCAAAATACATTGGTAAAACAATTTGATGTTTATTGTTTTAATTAACCAAAATCATATTTTTAACCTAGACTAAAATAATATTGAATAAGGAAAATAAATTAAAGAAGAATTTTGTGTTAAATTGTAGTAAATGAGCCCGGTAATTTTAATTTCTTGCAATTGCTTTATATCGTCACAAATAAATAAATGATCGGTATAACAAGTTTTGAACTAGTGACCTTAAGCGTTAACGTGTACAACTAACCAATATGGCAAAGAGACTTTTGTAGTATTAAATAACTTTAAAGCATTAATGTTACGTACTAGTAACAGTTTTTATGTATTTATTATCGCACTCATAAATCTAACCTAAGCATCAAAATATTAAAACCTTTGTTTTTCAATACTCAAATTACAGAACACACGAAACAAAGGAAAAGAGCTTACCACTAGACCAAATCACACTCTTGTTTTCCAGTTATTTTTTTTCTTAACTATTTAATGTAATTTTGTTAATTATGTCTTAGCCACTAAACTTTTAGTACAACTAATCTATATAGTTATAATATAATATGTCACAAAGTTATACTCTGATAAAGTATCAACTAATTAGTCTATATGAACATATATGTTATTAAGTATGTTTGAATATTTATAGATATACTTACTGTTATGATTATACAAACCAGTAAGCAAGAAAGAAAAACATAAAATAGGGTGAATACTTACCTCGTTCAAATGCTATGGAATTAAAATAGTTACGGTATATTGCACCGAGAGCCGAATTTGCTTTCTTTTCCTTGCCAACGTCCCCTGTAAAATAAAATCAACTTAAGAGCGTGCTGATAACGTGTTGTGAACAAGAATAGAGATAATGAATATTCTTATTATTGATCTAATATGTCATAGATACATGGGGTATATATAAGATAAACAGGGTAAAACCCTAGTAGCTAACTGGGCCGTGGGCCTCTTATGGGCTATATGAACATCCACTTAATAATTATCCATAACAAATTTCATTTTTTTGAAAAATTGTTGAAAAAAAAGTGTGACTAAACGGATTTTTAATTTTTTCATTTTCACATGAAAAATTTTCTAGAAAAATTGGATATTTTTCACCAACTAAACGCACCCTTAGTATCTTGATACGTACGCATTTATACTAGATTTTGCTCTATTCAAAGTGTTTAGTAGGTCTTGAAAGAGGATACATCTTTACTTTTGAGTGTTAAGTCATTTCCATGTATTTATGGTTCATATCATAAGGTAAGTTTCCTATCCCATATGAGGTGGTGTTACTGAAGTATGCCGACTGTATTGTATTCATTATTCAAAGTTATGGAGATGGTGAGAGGATTGGCTATTTCGTGATTAGTATAATATTCTTCTATGGGAAATGATCTGAGGAGCTTAGTATATCCAATTGTTTGTGTATTTGGTGATAGGTTTAATAAGTTTTGAATTGATGTAATAGTTCATGCTAAATAAAAATGTGAGTTGGCCCCCTTAAAGTGAACACATTACATTTGGCCCCTCCAATAAAAGTTGTCAAGTTCCATCTCTCGTTCACGCCATCTATTGTGGCCATGGGGAATGTCCATGGTAAAGCCACAGTTTGACATTTTATTATTTTTGGTGGTGTTTATTTCACATTTATTTAAAAAAAAATAAAAAATAAAAAATAAATAAAAATAAATAAATAAATAAATAAATAATGAAAAGCAAAAGATGAAAATTTACAATAGAAACTTACACGCAAAGCTCTATTTTGTAAAATTACAACGAACAAAGAATCAACATATATGGCAAATATGATAAAGAGAAAATTGCATTCCACTAAAATGGCAAACATGAAATAAGGAGCTTACAATGTCTTAGCATCCGTCTTGCCTCTTAGTCTTTTCACGAGACAAGTTATGCCTACATTGGTCATTACAGCAAAATTGCGAGCCTGTACCAAGGTCCCTCCTGAAATTGGCCTGGGACGATGGCCACCTTGAAATAATAGTATGTACATACAAAGAAATATTTTCATAAATATATAAGCGAGCTCTTACGAATTTCAAAACATGACCTTATCGGTAAATGTTCATTGAACCATAATCACCAAGCTAGAAGTGGTTAATAAGACTAGATGGAAGCATATAATATAAAAGCATCCACAGCATCTGCAACCAATATTTACCGACTACCAGATTGACATATTAATGTACATACATAAGTATTTTGTTATTTTGTCAAGCGTTTGGCATTATATGTGGGTCCCTGATTCATTTTGTGGGTCCTGATTTTTTTCTGTGGGTCTCTGATCCATTGCTAGTGTATTTTTTGTGAAGGATTGTAGCCAATTGGCTACAAAAATTGTAGCCAAGATAACATATATAACTCTAATGAATATAATGCAACCTGTGGACTAAGAGAGGCGGAAAACGCGGGCAAGACATGGTTGGTAAGAGCATTGAAACAGACACCGTGGCACCTTGGATAGTGCTTGTAGCGGCTACGAGGGTGGTCTCCATAGGTAAAGACCGTTTAGCCACCCATTTGTTGAACAAGTCTTCACGTTCTTTCTATTTATTTACTAACATTGTCACTGGGTTAGTTCTCTTCCTTTTTCTTTTTCTTTCCGTTCATTATTCATTGAATCAATATATGATTGGGTCTGTTAACAGATTATGTGAATTATATAGTTGGATTTATAAACTAACGATCCTACATAAACGGAGATTATCCTGTTGGAACTTGGAAGTAATCAAACCTAATTTGTTTACTCTAACTAAATTTATTTTGCATATGCAACAATCTCAAAATTAGGCCCATCTTAGTCCAGATCCGTGAGGCCTTCTTTCTTGGATGTTGTATTGTTGTGGTAAAAATATTAAAATCTCATGATGTAAAATTATTAAAAAAAAAATGATAAATTCAAAGTTCAGGTGCTATAGAGATATCAAAATCTTTACATATAACAAAGAGTAACATGTTTGAGGTGACAGTTGAAAAAATAATATGAAAACTATTAACCAAAATTGGCATAATTTTGACACGTTACAAGTTTAAGAAAATATTAACCATCATAGCTTTGATTTAACTAACTACTACATAAAGCATTTACTTGTATAAATTAAAAACAGAAATTTCTAAATTTTTGAATTTACACATTTGCTATTATTAAAAAAAATTATGTGTACAATTTTATAATTGCACATTGAATTAACCACTAAAATGTAAGTTACAACATGCATGCAAATTTGTAAGCATAATATGTACAATTATCAATTTGTCACCTCAAATTAGTAACTACACATTTGTATATTCATCCCTACACAAATAAAAGTTAATCTAAAATGGTTAGAAGTTTTACATCTTAGCTTATTATTTAATTATAGTTGTAATTACACATCTATATAATTCTTATCACAAAGTTCATGGACGGAAATTCCAAACGTCATTGTTTATATCTGGAGGTCATTATTTTTTCATCAGGTAGAAATTTACGTGGCGCAAACGGCTATAATAAAAAACACGCGCAAAAGACTCCTCTCGCGTATATATCGTCAACAACCACCACCGCCAATGAGTACCACCGTTTCTCCTTCTTTATTGTTACTGTATGCCCACCGACACCCTTACTTTTTATCTGTTTACTTATGCTGCATTACGCGGGCTTCATGCTAGTTTCATAATAAAGCATATTAGAGTTTTTATTTCTGCATACGTTTACGTTTGAACAATTTGTTAAATGTCAGTGCATGCATGTGTTTGGGTCTCACCAGCAATTTGTAAATAAACATTATTAGCCAACTTCTTTTAATTGAACAAAGTGTGCCGAACGTTAATCTTTAATATTTCTGTCGATCAAATGGGCATTTGTTGCCAACATTCGGTATTTCTATTGTTTAGATAACGATATTAGTGAAAAACAAGAATGTGTTCCCCTTCAAACATGAAAAGAGACAAGAAAAGAATGTTTGAAAGTAAAAAACTTAAGCAAGCCATTTTGCGTTCTAATTAAATAAATAAACCACTATCCACATTACTCCTCAAGGTCATATTTTGTGCACCCTTTCAATCGAACAATTACACCCTTTGCTAAAAAGAAAAGTCGTGCTTCTTTATAATCATGCAATTATGGGTCCGGGCTTTTAAGTGGGAAGAAAACTAGTTGAGAGTAAATGGATAGTGTCGAAATCACAAGCTGATAGCTTTTATAGGGTAGTCAAATAATGTAAAACCCGTGAATTAGTCGGTCAAAAATTTAAAAACTATGGTTAAGAGATAAAGAAAAATAAAAAATAAAACAAGGTTACCCCAATAGGATGACATCATTTTCAGAAGTGAGATGTCGCTCCTACGTAAAAATAAAAATAAAAATAAAATGTTGTTAACTGACACAAATGAAAATGTGTTACTAAAAGGTACATAACGAGTCACTGCTAGCCATAATTGTTAGTTTGTTACTACAAGTAAAAAATTAGTCACAAAAAATTCTACAGGTTTCTCGACACATACACAAATAAGTAAAAACTGCTGGTAAGACATAAAGACAATAAAGAGTGTTGCTTATATTTTGGATCTTTCGGTACGTAATTATTTCATAAAAGTGTCAATAAAACTAAAATGCAGATATGTGACAGTTCATATTGTCTGACTGTTAATCGGTCACGAAGTACGCTTTCCATGTTTGATTTGTTATCCTCCTAACATTTACATTGTATTTTTGAGTTAAAATTTGAGGGGAAAGGAAAGAAAATGAAATATCTTTTGTGTTTTAAGCTTTCTTTTAATAAAATAAAGAGTGAAACTTATCTTAAAAAATCTTCACCTCCTCATTTATAAGAGGAAAGGAAATGGAAAAGGAGCATTAATATATTTTGTTAAAATACCAATTTGCGTAGTTTAAAAGTTTGGCAATAACAACTAAAAGACATACATATATAATATCCGAAAATGGTAAAGGTAGATTTCCCACGATCGAAGAAATGTTCCAAATAATATCCGAAAATGGACTCATTATGCTATTTTTATTAGTAATATACATGTTTAATTGTTACATGTGCAACTTTCACTACTGCTTTCGCTTTCTGCTACATTATTTTGACTTTTGCAGCAACCAAAAGCCGATTAACAATGTCACATACGTGTTTGGGTCCACCAATGTTGGATAAACGGCTTCGAGATTTATAGGAAGTTACGTTAGTTGTAAGCTTGGTAGCAGTTAGTAAGCAAAGGCATTAGTTGTTCTTTTTTATATATTGAAGATATAATCACCTTTGTTTTCTGTTTTGTTCAAGTATGAATCAAATATTTGTTCACGCCAAAGTTTCAAAGAGGCTAGATGTTTTTGTTGACTTAATAGACTCTCTTTTTTTATGTTGCAAAAGCTAGAAGATGAGAAAAGCTAAAAGAGGCATACATAGAAGACCTTAAGACACCCAAAAAAAGGTACAAAGTATAACTAAGTGGACTTGGGACTTAAACTATTGATATGGTATTGTTCACCGGCAATATTGGACGTAGAGGCGAAGCCAGAAATCTATCATTCAGGGGCAAAACTACTCATGGTTTGAACTAACCACGACCAACATGAGAACTTTCTGATTGTGCATCGCTTCTCAAATTCCATATCATGGTCCCAAAAGACACCGTAACTTTCTAACATTGATGCACTTTCAATTTCATAACCCCATAGCCTTAATAATATCGGTTGTGATACATTTAAGATGCATACTTACTGTATGTCTGTATATATTTGGATATTCTACTCTAAATGTGTCTTCAATTCCTATAAGTTGCAACTACGTACGATGAGCTATACAGATATTAATTTCTTTTCCCATATACTATACTGATCTGTTTGTCCCCCGAAACTAAAAAGGTACACATTCATTTTTGGACGTAACTGCATTTTTTTTTTTTTTTTTTTTTTACCATTTTATCCGTTACGATGGTTGTATGGCAGGTCATCATAAAGCCCGGTGCAATACATACACGATTCAACCACATCAACATGTTTAGTACAGAGCATATTAGCATGTCTCGTTTTTACTATCAACATGTTAATTAGTTTTATACAGTTACAATGTATAGAATGTATCATGTAATCTATAAATACGCGATAAGTATCGATAATTTCATGTCTATTTCTTACTTTCTTTGCACAATGCTACAATTTTCTACTTTGCCAAATAATTGGGGTGGCGTCATATTTGTTTGGAGAAAAATGACACTAAATATTGTTTTTTATAATTTTCTTAAAAACGAACATTCCATTTGTTACATGATCATATTCGTTTTTATATTTATTAATGATTTAAAAGACACCCACATAAAGAGAAAATTTGTGGCTGAGCGGCTTGAAAATCTTTGATTAAATCCATATTATAGTTGTAGCCACATGTATTTCCATTAACAGTGGAAACCTCATAGAACTTGGAAGAACAACATACTTGACATTTTTCTCTTGCAATTTTTCAAAGAAAAATTGGTTTTGCATTCCTACAAGCTATAACACACATGATCAATTAGCTTTTTATCTTCGAATTTATTTATTTTTTATTATTATTTTGTTTTTGTTAAAGTGATTCAAAAATGCATCACTCGGTTTAGCATACACAACGAACTTTGTCTTCACTGCCTATATGAATGTGATGTTTTCTTGTAAGCTTTTGGTACTAGGCGATTATTATTATTATTATTATTATTATTATTTTTTGGGAACGGCGGAATTTTATTAAAGCTAGCAAATGCTAGAAAAAGAGATTACATAGAATAAAGTGTTATGTAAAAAATTGTGGTATATGTGGAAGACAACGGCAAGAGCTACATGACATAGTTGATCTTTTAGGATACGGGTTTCTTTTAGTTTGTTGGCATTTTAGAAAGGAAAAAAAAAAAGTTAAACTTATTTAATTAATATACAAATCATTTCAAATACTCCAATGCATTTTCAATAGCAGAAAAAAAAATACCATGTTGTGACCTATAAGTAAAAGTGTCACTAGATCAAATGTCAAAAAAAAAAAACAATTGTCACTAAGATAGCCATATGTTTCTCTAATACTTAATAAATATATAAATAAATTTGTAAAAAAATAAAATTATATATATTCATCTCAATTATATTTTCCTATTTGTATAACTAGATTGTACGCGCATAGCGGCAATGGTATATAGTAGCGTTAATTAGTGTGTGCAATTTTTTTATGCATATATGAGTGTGAAGTGAGTGAAAAAAATTAGTAGTTTAAATTGCAATCAAGTAATTGAATATTTAGTAGATTGTGTTTAGTTTAATGAGTAGTGGTATTTTAGTCTTGCAATATTACTCATTGTTTAAGATTTTAGTTTTAACCAAATGTATTTTAATTTCTCTCTGTATGTAGTATAGATATAGATTATACCAAGTGGATATACTCAATTAAACAGACACATTAGGTAGAAAGATGTAACGTTACCTTTATGAAAAGTGTATATAATTGCAATCGCCAATCGGTAGAGTACCTATTTATAGTGACAAGAAAAGTTTGGGCGTATATTTTTGTCTGCTTTTTGACAAAAATATATTCATAAATTAACATGTCTTTAAACTTCAAAAATTCAATAGTTTTACTCACACTTCTTTGAAAAAGTCACTATAAATAAATTTAGTGACACTTTTTGTGTCACTAAATGTCAGTTTCTTTAATAACAAACAATAATAATGTAATGCTCTATTATCTTCGGGTGACATAGTGTTAGGCGTTGCAAACACAATAAGTATTAAAGATATTGTTATGATGCTGAGTGGAAGTTGTTAGAAAAGTTATTTGATCTTTGGAAATTATTATAATACTTGTACAGTAATAACTAGAAATTGCCAGAGAGCCGGCAAAAAGGAGACATGCTCCAAATAGTTCATCTGCGTAACGTAGATAGAATACATTTAAAGATTAAATGATAATGATAAATAAAAATAAATAAATAAACAAAAAAAAGATGAAGAAGCCATTTTCCTTCGCAACATACTATGTTTTCTAAATTTAAGCTTGATTTTTAACCCTACTTCATAACTCTTAACCTCCCTTTGTTTATAGTTCGACTAAGTGACTTCGTAACTGACACTTATTTTTTTTCCCTTACTGTAGCATAGGCCTTCGCCACTTCAAAGGGGCACTTCGCCTCTCTTTTTCTTTGATTAGAAAAAGTGTAGTTTTTTTTTTTTTTTTTTTTTTTTTTTTTTTTTTTTTTTTTTTTTTTTTTTTTTTTTACGGCAATGAATGTTTGCTTGATATCTAAAGTACTTAAATTTAATTTAATTCTATAATAAATTAGTCAAAAATGTAACGGGTAAAATACAATTTATCATAGAAATCTTTAATCCGGTTCCGTTATGTTAACAAGTTACATAAAACCCTTTAAAATATGGGTGGTTTGGAAGTTTATACGGATTATATAATAGTTTGGCAAGTTAAATTTTAAGTTTTTGTTTCACCTTTTAACCACGACTAAGTTAAATCTCTAGAAACTATCGTCAATAATAGAAATCGTTGAAAAATATACGCAAAAAATGTAAAACTAAAATATCGTTAAACAAAATTCGTCTCCGAACCCACTGCTTTGCGCGATGAGAAATATATATATTTTTTCGATCTAAAAGTAATAAATTTTAATATGAGATTAGGCACCTCAACTTTATTTGTTGACCATTAGAAATGTACAATGCATAGGTCACAATAATTGAGGTTGTTGGAATAGTTACCACAAAACCAAAGCAAAAGGATGCCTATTTTAACACGATTAAGACAACCAAGTACTGAGGAAGGTTTTATCTCACATACATTTCAAATAGACAAGCATCCCACGTATGTTTAACCAAGGGAGGTTTATGTGGAAATTAGAAGGCAATCATGTTTCTTTTTCTTTTTAGCATCCAACTAAAGTTTCTAATTGTTTTTAAGTAAAACTTTTGAATTAATAATTTCATATATAAATACTAGTTATAATACCCGAGCACGCGCGGGTTTTTTTTTAAAATTTTTTTGAATGATATATTTTTATTTATTAAAAAACAAATAATTTAATCTTTAAATTTGTTTTGTTGACATACTACATAAGTAGAAGATAAACACAAAAGATAAAGATAAGATGCAACTAACCATAGGATTAAACTTTTTAAATGATTATCTTTAATAATAAAAAATTATAATTAAAATCATAATAAAAAAATTATTACTAAAAAAAGAATGGTTCCATTTTTTTAAATGAAAAATTCCCAATAGGGGTTTTGTTTTATTATATAAAAGATTGTATCAAGGTTTAGTTATAATTAAAACATACATCACGATACTGTAAAGAGTAAAGTCGAGTATCAAGTCTTTGTGCTCAACTTCTTGTGTTATTCGTTTTTCTAGTCATTGGTCGTGACATTTAATAAATGTTAAGGTCATAATGAGTTATTCCAGAGTTTTTTTTTTTTTGATAATCATTGTTTTTGACCTTTTTAGCTAACTAATTCAGGAAGTTTGAATCTACGGCTACACAAACTCAAACTAAATAAAACCCTCCTTTTTCAGAAGTTTTACGTGGATAATGTTATTATGTCATCTATTTTACTATTCAAAAGAAAATACAATGCTTCACAAAATTGATGCACAAAACATAAAGCTTGTTATACTTAAAGGTTCATGTTAGAAACTGTTCACACACCCTTTGATAATAAACTGCGTATACAACATTTGGCATAAAACAACTACAGTATGTCTTTTTCCATCTAAAGTTATATCTCAAACTTTTCTGAACCATAGGTGTTTTTTTATTAGATAAAAATTTAATGAAGCTTTATACTCTTTCTTCTCTTTTTATGTTTTGTTCATATAATAGTTTGTTAGGCTCTATAAATCTATAATTATTTAAAACATTGGATGATCAATTGCATGTACATAATTATTTGGATATAATCAATGCAAATATGTAATGCTTCTCTTTTATATATAATACCGAATTGAATTTACATAGTGGTGGAAGGCAAGCGAGCAACAAACTGCGCCACTAGCCTTTTTTGAATTGCAAAACTGTTAAAATAGTATCAAAACTACTAAACACAAGGTGTAATCACCCAACCAACCACCCCTTTAGTGATTTATTCTTTTATTATAACGATAAACACTGAAGACTTGTCCCCAATACGGATTCAAGCCAATTACAATACAAGAGAATCTAGCAGTCCCTCTATAAGGTGCTGCTTACAAATACTCACACACTAAACCAAGAACTATACTAAACAATATTGTTGGGTCAATATTTTACCCAAATATTCCCCACAAGTATTTGAACATAAAATAGCCAAATCACTCACTGAATAAAGTAGTAAATTGCTATTTCAGTGAGTGACATATAACCTTTAATACAAACAAGTCACTGAGTGAACAGTCACTCAGTGAGTTACCTTCAAGATGTTCGGACCGAGTCTAAAAAGAAAGACTCAATCATTCAGTGAGGCGGTACTTAGTGAATGATCCCTGAACCAAAGAAGAAGGTAATGGAGTCGGTGAGTGATGACAATAACTCACTGACTCCCTGAAGCTATCTCTGAACAAACATGCTCCCTGAGGATGCTCATGCTCCCTGAGGATGCTCATGCTCCCTGAGGATGTTCATGCTCCCTGAGGATGCTCATGCTCCCTGCTCCCTGAGGGTGTCTCATGCTCCCTGAGGCATTATGACAACAAGTACAAAAGGGAGTCAAAGCAAAGTACAAGAATTGCCATAGAAGTGGGAATCTCAGTTATGACAATTCCAAAAGGATGGTTGGTGCTTTTCCAAAAAAGGAAGATGAATGAGGACCACTTATAGTGGATGACAACTCACACCTAACCCCACATTCTTTGCTATATATATATATATATATGTTTGTTGTAATAGAGATAGTTATCCATTCCTACAGAATATTAGTTGTTAGGAAGATCCTCTCATTGAATCTCAAGCTTAGCTTGGATCAATGAGAGTTTATTGTCATTCTAACGGGGATAATATACCGAAATTATCCCCGTAAAGAAGCTGAAGATGTTATCATGTAGTCATATGTATATTGAGTAATCTTGTAACTTTTGTTCATTATTATTAATGAATTTCTAATTTATGTTTATCAAGATTTGCTCAATTTTCATGGACCAACAAGTGGTATCAGAGCCAGAGGTTCTTTCTTATGAGCCAGATCCATGTATGACTGCTGATAACATTCTTCAATGTCAAAAATAAATGTAACATCTTCAAAAACTGCTACTGGTGTAGCAATTTTTGAGGGGGAGAGACACATTTATTTATTTATTTATGAGTGACAATACATACCCTTTCCCAGAACCCAAAATAACAACTCCCACCACACAAATCTTATCTACCCACACACCATAAACAAAAAACGACTCACCCACAAAAACCCAGAACTTTATCACAAAATAACCACACTACACCAACAAATGACCATCACTCCCACACATCACCATCATCTTCCCAAATGACCAAAACACAAAACACATATCTAAAAACAATCACTCGATCTGAAAAACATCAGAGATCCAAAAAATCACAAAACCCACCTAACAAATCCACCACAAAAAATCCGACACACATCAAAACAAATCACTCTCTTTATTTGAGACTACCCACCCCACCAAACGTATCTCTATCACAAAACCCAGTTATCGATCTAAAACTCAGATCCCATAAATAAAAAAGAGATCGAGAAAACCAAAACATCCCGACACACCAATCTCGAAAATCATCACAAATCCATTCCCACAGTCAAGAAACATATCAAAACCCAGATCCATCAATGAAATCCTAACCAAAACCTCAACAAACCCTAATAACAAATCCAGTTGCAGCAGCGGTGGATGAAACTCCGGTGATGAGCCGTGCTAACTATGGGTGGCGGCGGTTAAGGACTTGACCACCAAAAACCCTAAATACCATAAAAACACAAAACTCAGTTTTGTTGTTATGTTCAGGCTGCAATGAGGGTGGACTTCAGTGGGTCTCAAAGTATAAATGCTTTTTGGATTGAGATACTTATGGGTGCCTGAGATAGAAATGGTAGTATGTTTCAGGTTAGCTGATGTGTTAGACTAGAGGGTATGATAAAAAATCGGAGATTGATGATGCAGAGAGTTAAGTGTGACTGTGATAAAGTGGAGATGAAAATGAGTCTGCTTAAGGAGGTGAGTCAGCTGATGTGTGTAAATCAGGGGATAGGCAGATTGTGTGTTGGTGTTAAGCTTATTAAGCTTATAATTCAGTGAGTGGTAAGAAAAGGGTGTGAAAAAGAGCTGANGTTTTTGTTTTTGATGATAATGAAAAAACGGGGGGGTGCATGTGAGATATTTTTAAATTTCCACAACTTGGCAACTTAATTCCCTAAACTACATGTTTTCTATAATAAGTCCTAGATATTTGTTTTAACGGTTAAGATAACGACTTATGGCAACAATAACATCGAAGGTATATCCTAATAGGAAGAAATGTCAAATTTAATTGACGTAACTGTAATACGTGAATTACCACCAAAATTAAAAAGCAAAAAGTCATTTGTTTATAAACAAAATGCAAGTGCACGTCTTTTGAGTAAAATTGAAAAATAAAAAAAAAAAAAAAAAAAAAATCAGTGGTATATGTTATGTCAGTATATGTTGTGTCACTGAATCGAAAACCAAAAGACCACTGAAGCCAAGTGTAACTCGAAACGAAAACACTGATAAGGATCAGGGATTGGTAATGAATAAGACGGTATGGGTTGTAACTCAAGACGTGTTGGGTCTCTCAAAAATGAGCTTGATCAGTGATTAGTTTTGCAACATCAGTGGGAGTAAATTTTCAGGGAGTATGATTTGTGTTATTTAGTTTGGGACACTGGAAAGATTGTGTCTCAGGGGGAGTGGTACAAAGATGAATTGGGTAAAAAACCTCAGGGATTGAAACTTATGGGTAAACAAATTCAGGGAGTGTTGATATGTCCTTCAGGCTGAGCAGGAACATGATTCTGAACCACACTCTCTGAAATCACCCTGAACATAAACCACAATCACAACCAAACACTTACATGCTGTACTTCAAAAACTGCTTCTGAGGGTGCAGTTTTTTTGAGGGGGATAATTCGCATGTAAGCTAATAACCTCACCCGAAACCGAAACCTTGACCACATAGTGTTATTATGGTTTAGAGCTTACTCTTAAAACCGAGAGTAATTGACTTCAAATGTGAGTCATTGAAAACCCGAAACCCCTAAATAAGACCAAAACCTGATAACTCAAGCACACCCTGAACCTGAACACTCAAAGTGACTGCACTTTGTACGAGTCCCTGATAATCCGAGTCCTTAAAATTGTGACTCTGAAACCTAATCCCTTAAACCAGGTATTAACCTGAAAACCAAACCCAAAACCTTGAACTTGAAAAATTCAAGTTCTGAAAACCAATCAGGAAGTTATATCACTCAAAAAGGCTGATGGGGTGTATAAGTGTTCAAAAGAAGAGCACAAAAGTGGTAAACTCTGAAAGTGTGTTGGTAAGAACTTAAGAGTGTAGTTGTTTGCAACACACGTATGGTTCGGATGAAGGGGCCGAAGAATCAGAAAGTAAAAATAGAGTTTACTACATCAGGGAGTCATGAATCAGAGAAAGGTTTGATAGGAATGACATGGTGTGAATGGATATCAGGGAGTTGGGATGAAGGCATTGAATCAGTAAAAAAGGGTCGTTCAGTTTGAAAGTATATAAGGGAGTTGGGATGTAGGCATCAGGTATTTGTAATATGGGTTTCAAATGTGTGCTACAAGATTGAAGATATCAGTCTTAAATAAGAATGGGACTGAACCTGAAATGGTCATTGAACCCCTGATCCTTGTCACACTCACTCATGAACCCCGACTACAAACCCCACAGTAACTGAACCCTAACCCTGACCCCACTCACTGAACCTCATATACTGAACCTTAACCTGAACCCTATCCCTTGAACCAGTTTACTGAACCTGGTACAAAACCCCTCACTGAACCGTCACCTAAACCCCTGAACCCTGGTCATTGAAACACAAACTTGAACCCCTGTTCCTGAACCTCAGTCCCTTAATTTTTACCAATCACTCTAGATGAACATCAATATCAAAATGTTGTACAGAACCAATAGCCTTAGTAAAAATGTCAGCAATTTGATTTTTAGAATCAACATGCACATTTTTAATAAGACCAGAAGCAACCTTTTCTCTCACTAAATGAACATCAATATCAAAATGTTTAGTTTTTTCATGCATTACTGGATTAGCAGCAATTTGAATAGCAGATTTATTATCACACAACAAGTCAACTGGAAGTAACTCAGTTACACCCAGATCTTCTAAAACCTTCAAGATCCATATAACCTCACAAGTTGCAGAGGCCATACTTCTATATTCTTCTTCAGCAGAAGATTTAGAAAATGTGGCTTGCTTCTTGCTTTTCCAAGAAACCAAGTTATCATTAACAAACACACAATATCCTGAAACAGATTTCCTTGTTACAAGACATTTAGCCCAATCTGAATCAGAATAAGCAACAACTTTGAACCCATGACTACACTTATCAAAACCAATTCCACTTCCAGGAGCAAGTTTTAAGTATTTAAGAACTCTTAAACCAAGATTAAGATGAGATTGTAAAGGAGCATGCATATGCTGACTCAAACAGTGAACAACATAAGATATATCATGCCTGGTCAAAGTGAGATAAATAAGTTTTCCTACCAGCTTTTGATAACTAGTAACATTCTTTAAGAACTTATCATCACTAGACTCTTTATATTCTAAAACAACATTTTCAGGCAAAGGAGTCAAAACAGGTCTGCAAGCTAACAATCCAAACTCATTCAACAATTCAAGACAATACTTTCTTTGATTTAAGCACAATCCAGTTTTAGTTCTTAAGACCTCAATTCCAATAAAGTACTTAAGCTCTCCAAGGTCTTTAATTTTGAACTTAGTCTTTAAAAACTGTTTAACTTTTCCAATTTCAATATCACAATCACCAGTGATAACCAAATCATCCACATAAACAAGCAAGAAAACAACAGCCTTGTCATTCCTTTTAATAAACAAAGAATGATCATTCTTAGACTGTACAAACCCAGTTTCAAACAAAGCCTCAGACAACTTATGGTTCCACAGGACTAAAAGTTTCCTCATAGTCTACACCTTCTTTTTTACCACACCCTTTAGCTACTAATCTAGCTTTATACCTCTCAACTTCACCAGATGACTTAAACTTGATTTTCCAAACCCACTTACTACCAATTGGTTTTCTACCAACTGGTAATTCTGTTTCTTCCCAAGTATCATTCTCATGTAAAGCATGAATTTCTTCATTCATCGCATTGATCAACAAAGGGTTTTTGCTAGCCTCTTCATAACTACTATGTTCAACAGATTTATTCAAACTAGACACAAAACAGCAATTCTCATCACTCAATAAAGTATGATTAGCATACTTATTTAGACCATACCTAACCTTAGTATCAAGCACATAGTCATTCAATTTAGCAGGCAAATTAGAAGTCCTTTTTGACCTCATTTGGCTAACTTCCTCATTATTTTCAAAACCATTTTCAGAATTATCATTATTAGAACCAACATTTCCCTCAGATCTTATATTTTCACCTAAAGGAGTTGCAGGGTGTATCTCATCATGTCCAGGTGACTGTGAGTCACTCCCAGACCTTGGAAATTGTATCTGTTCAACCATTCCAGGTAACTGAGTATTCACAGCCTCCTCTGGTTGATGATCCCCACCTTCTCTACCAACAGATGTATCTCCTTCTCTATTAATATCATCATTAGGAGGATCAGGAGTAGAAGTTTTAGGTGTAGTTTCAGACTCAACATTATCAAAAAAATTTAAACTTGAAACCTCAGATTCACACTCAGAAACAACATTTTTATCTGCTTTATAGGAAACACAGTCTCATAAAATTTAACATCCCTAGAATATAAAACATTTCTGTTTTCAAGACTCAAAAGTTTATATGCCTTTTTACCACTAGCATATCCAATCAAAACACACTTTTCAGACCTAGAAGAAAACTTATCAGAGGTTTTTAAAATAGTAACAAAACACAAACACCCAAAACTTCTAAGATGACAAATTAGGTTCTCTATTATAAACCATACAGAAAGGAGACTTGCTATTTAAAACAGAGGAAGGAAGCCTGTTGATCAAATAGGTAGCAGTTAGAATACACTCAGGCCAAAACACAAGAGGAATCCCTCCCTGAAACATAAGACTTCTAGCAACATTTAATAGATGTCTATGTTTCCTTTCAGCTATACCATTCTGTTGTGGTGTGTATGCACAAGAAGTTTGATGAATAATACCCATAGTATTAACAAAATCAGTCATTTTATGATTTATAAACTCTGTTCCATTATCAGACCTAATGACCTTAATTTTCTTATCAAACTGTGTTAAGACCAAGTTATAAAAATTAACAAACATTCCAAACACCTCATCTTTTGTTTTAAGCATATACACCCAAATAAATCTGCTATAGTCATCAACTATAGTAAGAAAATATTTAAAACCCTCCCTGCTAATCACTTTGTAAGGACCCCATACATCAAGATGTATGAGTTGTCCAAAAACAGAGGACTTAGTTTCACTTAAAGGAAAAGGATCCCTGCTCTGTTTTGCCTTATGACAAACCTCACAAGGACCTTCATGATTCAAATTAGTTAGGTTTAAAGAAGTTTTTAATAGTTTCAAAACCTGATTAGCAGGATGCCCAAGTCTATTAGGCCAAACTTCTTTAGACACATAGCATATAAAAAACTCACTCTTATTCAAAACAGCAGAACTAACACATTCATTGTCAAACATGTAAAGACCACCAAATTCACTACCAGCCCCCAGAACTTTCTCCTTTTTCAAATCCTGAATGTAACATTTAGTTTCATCAAAACCAACACACAGTTTACTATCTTTAATCATTTTATGAACAGATAAAAGACTAACAGAATATTCAGGAACCACCAAAACATCAAACAAAACCACATTATTATTTAATCTCAAATTTCCCACATGAGTAATTTTGGCCAAAGTACCATTAGGGTGTCCAACAGTCATCTTTAAATCAAATATATCAACAACCCCAAACATTTTATCAGTATTATTAGTTATGTGCTGGTTAGCCCCTGAATCAATAATCCAACCCAAGTGATAACTCACACCATTAACTTTCAAATTGGCACAAAAAAACCTATAGAAATTTTGATTAAAGAACACATTACAGTTAAAAAAAAAAAGGAACAAGAAGCACTGCCTGCCATATTGGCATGTGCAGAGGTACTGGTTTTGTCATTCAAAAGAGTCATCAACTTTAACACCTGCTCATTAGTGAAAGATAGAGTACTAGCATTTTTACCATCACTATTAACATCAACATTGTTACTCTTATTAAACCCACTAACATGTTTCAAGTTAGGATTCTTTTTGAATCCAGGTGGATAACCTATTAGTTCAAAACATCTGTCAATAGTGTGTCCTTTTAAACCACAGTGCTTACAAAACAAACTATCATAATTTCCTCTATTACTATTCAGATTGTTACTAGGCCAATTGTTATTAAAATTTCTCCTATTATTCCCATTTGGTCTAGACACAAAAGCAGAAACCTGAGCCTTCTCAGATTTTACAAATTAAAGGTATTAGGAATCCCTCTATGAGATTCTTCCCTAGAGATTATGACAAAAGCATCTTTAACTTCAGGAAGGACTTCCCTAGTTAAAAGACTGCTCCTTATAGGTTGATAAATATCATCAAGACCAATAAGAAATTGCATTAGTTTTAACAGTTTAGCATGATCAACCAATTCAACTCTAGCCTCACAAACACAATCAGGTAATTTGGTAAGAATATCGAACTCTCTCCAAAGAGAGTTTAACTTGTGATAATATTCAGAAACAGGTAAACCACCTTGTTTAAAGTTGTTAATCTTTTGAAGCAAAGTTAAACAACACAGAACCATCAATTCTATCATAAGTATCTTTTAAATCTTTCCACACAACAGAAGCATTATCAGAAAACACATGACCAAGATACACATCTTGGGACAAAGAAGTTAATATCCAATTTAACACAACAACATTACATCTGTCCTATTGAGCTTCTAACAAAGGACTAGCAACATAATCAGATTTAAGACAAGTACCATCAAGAAAACCCATTTTATTCTTAATTTGTATAGCCAATTTAATAGCACTAGCCCAAATCCTATAATTCTCAACCCCAGTCAATTTAATAGTTTCTATAGAAGCACAATTAGAATCATTAGAATCATTACTATGCATAGCACGTTAAACTCTGTTGAGAAGCTCCACTGCCTCAGGTGCAAGAAAAATAAAAGTATCAAACGCGAAAGGAATAAAAACATGCTGATTTTCAACGCACGCTTTCTCGTGTTTTGCCACTTTGTACGAGGCGTCTTTCAAAGCAGCCTGTCCCACTGTAAAACCCCAGCTACTCAACTCCAAAAGAGGAGAAACCCCGTTTAGATCCACACACGCATGTTTCCCTCCAACCCATCCAAAAACCAAAACGTCTGTCGGTCTGAGTGTGGATCTTTCATCCATCGGGTCAGTCAAAAAGTTCACAGGCGCTTCTTTCTTGACAGAGATCCCGGCACGCCTAAATATGTCAAAAAGGACGTCCCTAACCATATCATGCATGTACTTGAGACCTGGGAGCTCCTTGCAATGAACCGCATGTTCCCCAAAGGAATCCAAACATGCCTTGTGACAAACTGGGCATATCTCATCAACCGGAAATAAAGGAATCATAAGGCGATACTTAAGGATAGTACGATATTCCACGGACATATGTTGACCTAGCCCGTCTATGGGGATAGCTAGAAGAAAATCCTGAGCATGTGGTGCCCGTAGACACTCAAAAACTACTTTCTGTCTCATAGTCATGTCGAAGTGAGCTTCCATATCTTTGACCATTTCACTAAAAAGATCACTAGTTATTCTCAATATGGTTTTGTTTTAAATAGTTATTGCTTACTAGGCAAAAGTGGTGAATATGGCGTGGAACCGTTCTTTGAGGACATCATGATTGAAGTTCTTAATGATCGATACATATTAATTTGTTTCGTGCTTCGAATGCATATAGTCTTGTCCCGTTTATTCTGTAGGAAAACCTTTCATTATATATTGTTCCATGCTTCAAATACATAGGCTCACTGGCGGAACTATGTAGGGGCAGGGGAGGGTCCCGGCCCCCCCAAAAAATTTGCGGCACTTAGTGTAAATATTATAGGTTTTAGGGGTAATTTAGTTGAGGTTATAAGCAAATCTCCGTTCGGGCCGCCCCCCCCCCCCCCCCCCCCCCCCAAAAAAAAAAAAAAAAAAAAAAAAAAAAAAAAAAAAACGGCCCTCCCAAGAAAAATATTCTAGTTCCGCCATTGCTGATAGTCTTGTCCTGTTTTTCGAATGCATACCCTCATGTTAGATCCACGTTAGAAGATAATGGGAAAATGTTTGCATCGTTCGTCTTCAAGGATGTATAATGTCTAACGTTTATAGACGGAGAGATGTATATGTCTCAACTTTTCTAACAACGATGTATGGTGTGATATGGGCAAGCCACAAAGATGTATTTTAAAGTTTGCTCTTAAAAAAATCGATTTTTTAATGACAAACTCTATTATATGGGAACCTCAATGGGTGATGAGGGAAGTTACAGAAGGAGGTTATAGGTACCACACTGACACCATATATGCATGATTTCATGCATCCTTGTTGTTCGAGTAGATCTTCAAACAAAATGTACCGAAAATTGATTCTGTATTGGTGAATACTAAAAAAGATAACCTTACATTATATATATTATACATATATAATTATATACATTAGTTGTAGCAAAATACATCGTTTTGCTACGCCTAATGCAAATGTTACAAAAAGGCCGCTTAAAATATGATGAAAGGCAACCCCGTGAACTATGTACCGAGTTACATTTACCGACTTTCATTCTATTTTAAATATGATAACATGTCTTTTAAAATCTGTCACAATATTATGTCACAGAAGAAATATTAAAGTTTATAAAGATCATTCTTAACCAAAAAGGTAACGTATTTATGTCACATTTGCATAAAATGGCAACACATTTATGTGAAAATTACTCTCCAAAATTTTGTTACCGTTTAAAGGGGAACAAGGTAATTAAATTGCCCTGAATAATGAGGGGATATGGTAATTGTATTGGATGAAGATCACTAATTGTATTGGATGAAGATCATATATTCCCACTGACGTGTAAATGTGTAACCAACCATTTAATTTTGGGAAAGATTAATCCATTTAATCAATGTAGCAATTAAGGTATTTTAAGTTAAAGAATAGACCAAAAGGTCAAACAGAAGTCAAATTTAACCTCATTTTCTTCTTCAACTTAGTGCTAATAAGTGTGTAAATTACATATTTATCCAAAAGTTGATTCCTCAACATTATATATACCACATTCCTACCACCCTTTCAAATATCCTTCTCTATTCTCTCTATCCATACATTCAAATGGCTCCAGTGGGAGGATTAGCTAACGGAGAAACATGTCACAAGGTGAACTTCGCGGCACCAAGAAGCTTTGCTACGTCGTTCAAGTCCGATTTGAAGGAGACGTTCTTCCCAGATGATCCATTTCATGACTTCAAAGGGAAACCATTGCCCATAAAAGCAAAGAAAGCGTTACAATACTTTGTTCCGATATTTGAATGGCTTCCTAGCTATAGTCGTAAGTTGTTCATGTATGATCTTTTAGCCGGAATCACCATTGCTAGCCTCGCTATTCCTCAAGGAATTAGCTATGCCAAACTTGCTAACATTCCCCCGATTATCGGTTTATGTAAGCTTCATTTCTTCTTATTCTTATTAACCAAATATCTAAAATGTTATTTGTTCCTATGTTGTTGGGTCAGTGAGGAGTTAGCAATTGCATTAAAAGCTCCACACAATTTCTGTAATTAATACAAAAGATAGTCACGAAGTATATTTAACTTTCTTTAATTTACTTCGTTAATTAAGGAAGTAAATTTGATATATAAGGATTTTATTCAATACCATCATTAATTACAAAAAATATCATTCATTTATTTAATTTTCGCAATTTTTCTTATATCATCTTGATGACATAGCCAAAAAATAAAAAATCTCGTTGTTGTTTGTTAATTACTCGATAAAAATAATATCTCGTACTACTTGTATAGTTACTTAGCTACAAACATGCATGCATTTTGTTTGCAGATTCGAGTTTTGTTCCACCTCTAATCTACTCAGTTTTCGGGAGCTCAAAGCATTTAGCCGTTGGAACAGTGGCCGCAAGCTCATTAATCATAGCAGCAACCATCGAAGCTAAAGTGAACCCAATCGAAAATCAACAACTCTATATTAATCTAGTATTCACCGCTACACTCATTTCTGGTGTAACTCAGCTTATTCTTGGTGTTTTCCGGTGAGCTCATCGACAAACACAACTTTTAGCTAGATTTCGTGTTCTATAACTAGTATCGATTAAAATTTTTATAACATATGTAAACAGGTTGGGAATTTTGGTAGATTTCTTGTCACATTCTACCATAACTGGCTTCATGGGAGGAACAGCAACACTTATATGCCTTCAACAACTAAAAGGAATTTTTGGTTTGAAGCATTTTACTACACATACTGATATGGTTTCTGTTATACGTGTTATCTTGAAGAACAAAAAAGAGGTATATCCTAAAACATATACACTTCAATTAGGAAGAAAACTTAACTAAACAATATTTGACACGGGTCCCTCAAGTACCCGTGATTTCAAATCGCTATTTGATTTGTTTATTTTTCTTCCTACTGTTACGTATTCCGTCTCCTTTTTTCTACATGTTTGATTCTAAAGTATGTCAACATTAAAAAGGTTATGTCTATTCGATCTCGAGTGACATGTTATAGAAATAATGATGGTGGTGGCTGGAAGTAATTGTAACAATAGTACTAACGAAAACGAACATTTCAAATATAGGCGATAGTCCGCGTGATTTTAAGATAGCACTTATCTAACTTTCTTTGTTTGGATTTCCAGATAAGATGGGAAAGCACGGTTATAGGTGTTATATTCTTGGTCTTTCTTCAGTTTACGAAATTTGTGGTAAGTCAAACTCCAAAACGTAATCTTTTGGGACAAGTAAACTCACATCGAACAACAACATTACATGTCGTAAAATTATGTCGCATATTTTGTTTTCATTACATTTCCAATTGCAATATGATGTCTACGTTTAAGAAAGACATAAATAACAAAGCAGAAAGAGTAGTCTGTCAACATGACTTCAATTTTTAGTGACCAATTTGAATTGTTGCACATTACAAGTCAATCTTAATGATGTGACATAGTCCACCGCAGTGCCGTCTCTGAATTTACGGAGGCGCTGTGCAAAATTTAGTTTAATAACAAAAACATAGCCTAAAATAGAAAGTACTTGATTTTTTTAAAATATAAATAATCGTTTTTTAAGTGTTTCAGCTAGCATTTTCAATGTAACTTCTTAAATCAAATACTTTTTATGGAATATATATACATATCATATAAAATTTTTGATGCTCCTATAATTTGGAGGCTCTGTGTGACAGCACACCTCGCACACCCTCATATACGGCTTTGAGTCAAGGACCCTAACTGCGATCAAAATTATCTTTTTGCTAAACATTTTAGCGACAGAAAAACCTAGCCTGTCATTGTTGTTCACTTTAGCTTTATTTCAGATTCATAACATTTTAATCTGTGAACGTTGTTAATGGCAGAAACAAAAGAAACCGAAGTTATTTTGGGTGTCTGCAATAGCTCCAATGATCGTCGTCATAGTTGGATGCTCCTTTTCCTATCTCGCCCATGCAGAAAAACATGGCATTGCAATCGTAAGTTTCGTTATCTCCCTAAGTTAAACATATGTTAAAAACAGATTCACCAAAACACTGTTTTATGATACCTTATATTAAAACAATTTTTTTAAACAGTTTTATGTTAAAGTTGCATGTTTTTCACTGTTCAATAAAGGAAACAGCTCAACAAACTCTTGAATAGTCAAAAAATTACATTAATTATTATGAAGGTACTTTTGTTAAGCAGTTGGATTTGTTAGCAATAGTCATATGTGTTTTGATTCTTGAAGTGTCGCATTTCAATTCGGGGGTCCAACATGGTGAACACTTTTACTAGAAAGTCTAATCCCACTAGAAATTGTTTCCACACATGCTACTCGTACAATATTGTTGATTGTCAACCATCAATCAGTAACCAAAATAGACAAAGTTTGGGATAACATAAAACTATAAAAGTTGGGGAATCATAATAGAACTTAACCTTTCATTAACAAAGGTCTTGTCCAATTGTATCTCATATCGTGTTAGAGTCTTTTCAATCAAATTGCAATTTGCTTAAGTCATGTTCACAACATATGGAATAAATTTATGATATATATATTGTGAGATACTTACGTGTCTATGAAAAAATGTAATTTTTATTACGTGTCTTATAATTTTCTTTTGAAGAAGACGTTTATATATTAAACTCTAATGAATGGGAAAAAATAATGGCTTATTTTGGAAAGCAACTTTAAGAGGGAACCTCCAACATAGTAAGTATGCATTTTGTATTCTTCTAGGAAAGTTAGATTAAAACCATGTTTCATATAAGATGTTTGTTACATATATGTTGGTGTCTTTATTATTTTTTCTGTTATATTATCAATTTTCTTTTTGTATTTAGCCACCGGATTTAATTATTTTCTTCATTTGTTTCATCATCATTAGAGAAGGAAAACCATTATATTCTCAAGAATGAAAAAATGAGAAAATTTCTCAGCAACTAAACACAACATTATTGTTTCAACGGAACGAAAAAGGCAATCTGCTTTTTCTTTATTCGTGTTAATGATTATATATATTGTGTATTAACCGAATTTGGATAATGGCAGGTGGGTCACTTAAATAAAGGAATAAATCCTTCTTCGTTAAAAAATTTGGATTTTGATCCCAAATATATTTCAGCAGCTATCCAAGCAGGACTAGTAACAGCCATGATTGCTCTTGCTGTAAGTACAAATTATCCAAAATAATAATATGATATATCCGTCTCAAGGCAATGGTAGCTATAGTAAAACTAATAATGATATTGAATTTAATTTGGAAACTAAAGCCATGATTGCTCTTGCTGTAAGTACAAATTATCCAAAATAATATGATATATCCGTCTCAAGGCAATGGTAGCTATAGTAAAACTAATAATGATATTGAATTTAATTTGGAAACTAAAAAACAATTCACCTTTTTTTGTTTAAATGTTACAAGAAAATTATATTTTTTAAGTGACACTATGAGAAAATGTCATTAAAGTGAAAAAGTAAAGGTTGAAAAGATATATGTCACTAAGTAATCACAGCTAGTGTTAAAGTATATTTGTTACACAAAAAGAAATTTGGAACCTATTTTGTGCCTATTAGGACAACTTATCCATAGAAACTAGAAAGTGTCGATAAATCAAAACAATTTTACTTTTCATATCAACACTTTTTGAAAAGGTGTTACTAAAACTTAGTTTTAGTGACAGTATAGTGACACTTTTTGTGTCACAAAACCTATATCTTTAATATCATTTTCATTTCATTGTAGTGATATATGTAGTTCTAAGAAGTCATTGTTTTGAAAGGAGTTTGGGATTTTGTAGGAAGGAATAGCAATTGGAAGAAGCTTTGCCATAATGGAAAATGAACAAGTTGATGGCAACAAGGAAATGATAGCTTTTGGTCTCATGAACATTATTGGATCTTTCACTTCTTGCTACTTAACCACTGGTTAA
Organism: Artemisia annua; assembly: GCA_014162995.1. Taxonomy (NCBI): domain Eukaryota; kingdom Viridiplantae; phylum Streptophyta; class Magnoliopsida; order Asterales; family Asteraceae; genus Artemisia; species Artemisia annua. The sequence goes on from LBNU01007092.1 coordinate 128,858, forward strand.
TTCTTTTATCTTTATACTTTTTAGGCTACTATGAAAGATCATTGCTTCCGTCAAAGATTTGTTAATGTCTCCCATTGTTTATTTCAGGGCCTTTTTCAAAAACCGCGGTGAATTACAATGCAGGGTGTAAAACACAAATGGCTAACGTAGTGATGTCATTTTGCATGATGCTAACATTACTCTTCTTGGCACCCGTCTTCAAATTCACTCCTCTAGTTGCTCTTTCGGCTATTATCATGTCAGCAATGCTTGGTCTCATCGAATATGAAAAAGCTTACCATCTCTACAAAACCGACAAGTTTGATTTTGTCATTTGCATGGTTGCTTTCTTTGGTGTTGCCTTCATTAGCATGGATGTTGGCCTTATGTTATCGGTATTTTGTTTATTCTATGATTTGATATTAAACTATCTAATTCTTATGTTTAATACATATACTTATAATAATGAAACCAATTGTTCTTTGTTATAGGTGGGATTAGCATTGTTGAGAGCCCTTTTGTATGTAGCTAGGCCAGCAAGTTCGAAGCTTGGCAACATTCCAGATACCGATTTATATCGTGATGTAGAACAATATCCTGGTGCCACCGGCATTCCTAAGACTCTAGTTATGCAACTTGGATCCCCGATTTACTTTGCTAATGCCGGTTATTTGAGAGAAAGGTTTGTTGCTTTAAAAAATGATTATTTTCTTTGACGCATTACATAAACTTCTAAAATCTGACACTGAAGTTTGATTTTGTTGAATCATAATTCGATATTTTGAAGGATTTTGAGATGGGTTAGAGATGAAAAGGCCAGTAAAGATTCTCAAGGAGATGATGTTGAGTATGTTATATTAGACTTAGGAGGTAAGATCTAAAGGGTTTTCATCATATCAAAAATATGTTTTTAAACTTATAATTAAGCAACAGTTTGTAAAGAAGATACAATTTGATTTTTGAGATTTAACATCATTTTTAACACATCGTGCTCATATATACCTAGGGGTTACATCTATTGACATCACGGGTGTTGAGGCCCTAGTTGAAATCTGTAGAAGTTTGGAAGTGAAAGAAATCAAGGTAATTGATCACAAAGGTTATAATTTATAAGATCGATTATCTAGCTAGTTTGTAACAAAAGTATTATTAAGTTCATTTGTTGCTAATTCTTTTCATATATATAGGTTGTCTTAGTAAACCCAAGACTTGAGGTTATGGAGAAGTTGATTGTTACAAACTTCATAGACAAAATTGGAAAAGAACGTGTGTTTCTATCTATCGAAGATGCAATCGAGGGGTGCAGATTTTCACTCAAGCAATCGAAGGAAAATGATAACTAAGGATGTTGACGATAAAAGAAAGCAATTGATAGACTTGTTTGTATCGCAAGAATTAGATGCAAAGAACATTTTGTATCCATAGTCTGTGTGGTTAGTTGTAAATGCATAAATCGATGTTGCAATACAAAATGTTTGTAACATAACGAATAATTAGTAAACCTTTGCAATTTTAGGAAATATTTTGTTAAAAAGTTCATAGAATGTGTATTGTATTGCTTTTTCATTTAGCACATGTAAAACGTAGCATCTAAGATTTTGTGACGTGTATTTTATTCGCATTCTCTAAAAAGTTTTTTTGATTGGTCAATGCTCTCTTAGAATAATTTAAAGGTGTTAATCCACTTGATTATATGAGCTCATTTATCATTAGGCACCTTTACACTAGATTAATATGAACCTATGAAGAAGATAAAAAGGAGATGTGCCAAATTCGTCAAACTCAAATCTAATTAGATTAGGATGACAACTTAGTATAATCTAATTTGCCATTTGCTTGTCTCGTAATTTATGCACATTCACACTAGATTATCAAACATCGCATCTAAAGTTTTATTTTTCTTTTTATAGCTAGAACGTCGCATTATGAAGACTTTATTTTCAAATTTCATTTCTTTCTTAATACCATTCTGACATAAGACAATATTTTGAAAATAATAGTAAGGTAGTCAACACTACTATTACAATTAAATTCATCAAATTTCATGCAATAGTAGCCTAATGGATGGGAAAAATGAAGTGTAAGTGGTGGTTATAACTTCTAAGTTCTCAAATAAGCGTTCTCATGTTCCTTTAGTTATGATGTTACGTAAATTATTTCTCTCATTGCAAGAATTCATCATTTAGCGACGAATTTAGCGACAGTAACTATGGATTTTACCCTTGCAACGGATTTTGCGTCAAGTAGTAGCTTGTCGGTGTTAAAGCGCCGCAGATTTTGCATCTCCACAAACTACGTCGCAAAATATAGCAACGTCAATAACGAAATGCTTGTTGGCCACTAATAGCGACGCGTAATGATGTCGCTAACAGAAATGTGACGGCTTTTCACTTGTCTCAAGGAGTTGCTAGTCGTCGCACCGTCGTCAAAAAGACCATCGCCGTTGCTATTTGGGTCGCTACTCCGTCGTTGTTAGTCATTTTGTCGCTTAGTGTTGCAAATTTAGTCGCAGGTTGCAAACATATTTACATCGAGCTCATGAGGGGTTCTATATCACATAACATTATTCTCTATTTCCATTTGAGCTGTACAATTCACATTTATATAAATGAAACGTAATTATTCAACGAACTATATATTGCGTCAAACTAGTATAACTTGCAGTATTCAACTACAAAACTATTAAGAAGTTCTAGAGATATTGTACAACTGCTAATAAAAACTACGTATTGTCATGCAATAAAGTTATTTATAGTAACTAAGCATTTAGATAGTAAACTGCCGACGTTGAAATCAAGTACCATTTGAGCAACACCTTATGACTTTTAAGTCGCCCTCGAGTAAGTTTTGTGATTTTAGAACTTAATCAACCTTTTGTATATTTGCTTCATGTGTACCTTTCATACGTTCATACTCCGGTTTTAGAAGATCATTTTCAATCATTTCCAACAGCTCAAAAAATGCCCAGATTCTGTTTTGGACTTTCTTCGTTATCATAGTCATAAAGACTCAAACTGATGGCTCTATGATCCAAGCGAGTCAAAAAACTTCGAACATCCCTGTTACTTTTGTATCCCTTGAGTAATTGAGTTGGCTGCAATACCGTTTGGTGAGGCCTGACGGATGGTCGGCTAAATTATTATATATATGTTTTATTGTTATAATAAAAATCCAAAATTTTCATCAAGCTCGAGTTTTGACGAACTCGGGCTCAGCTCGGCTCATTTTCACTCCTACGTGGTTTAGCAAACAGCCCAAGTGATAATATGACATTATGACTTACTTCAGATAGTAATAGACCAAGCCGGTAAGCCCATTGGATTATGACACACGTACTGTTTCTGGGCTAGTGTTTATAGAACACATTTATCAAACACAAGTGGGCATATAATGTGCAATCAAAGCTTTTAAATTTACTTCTACGTGGTTTAGCAAACAGCCCAAGTGATAATCTCACATAAAATAAAGAATATTCGCAAAATCGGTGTTCATTCCCTATAAAATACTTGTTTGTGTTACTTTTGGACCAAAAGTTTTGGTTAAGTTTAGCTAGAACTCTCATTTTTGTAAAACATACCAAATTTTAACCATCCTACTAAAAGACATACTTACATAATATAGAGACGAAACGGAAGTTAAAATAACATAACTTCCTATTTAGGTATTTATCAAGCATTTGCCAAAACGTATCTAGCATCATGCTTCTATATATCTCGTGTCATTCTACTAAAACCATAGAACCTTCTCAATTTCTCTTATATTTCGACATAATGTCATGTACATGTCGATAGAGCTAGCTAGTTAACGAAATCTCGTCCTAGCAGCTGAAATATACTCTTCCAACAAACGAGCCTCGTTTTCGACAAAGTCACGTTTCTCCGCATATATAAACATGCAAGTCATGAAATGTAATGGGAGGCAATACTAATTACTGAATTGATCAACACGATCCTCACTCCTATGGATAAGGATTTTCCTTTCATAGTTCAAAGTTCAAACCAGTTATTTTTATTTTGAACATGTCAACACTATTTATCCACAAACCGGTTTTATGTGGATAAAACCCTATTTTTAGTACGTTTAAAATTTTTCTGGATCTGTCAAAGTAAGCATTTTTATCTCAACTTACTACTAATGGTATGTAAATTTACATTTTTACCCAATTTCACCTTTATTTACGTGTTTTCTAACAACCTTCTATAAATACCAAATTTTCACCACCCTTTCGAAACATCACTTTACACTTTTGACAAAGAACATATCACACACACAAACACTTGATCTCTTTTAGCAATACACGATTCCAATGGAGCAAGTAAAAGGCGAAGGAGGCGCAGTGAAGGTTAACTTCGCGGCCCCAAGGAGTTTTGGGACCGCGTTTAAGTCTGATTTGAAAGAAACTTTGTTTCCGGATGACCCGTTTCATGACTTTAAGGGAAAGCCTTTTGGTCTTAAGGCGAAAAAAGCAATACAATATTTTGTGCCGGTTTTTCAATGGTTGCCTAATTATAATCGCGCCTTGTTCTTGCGTGATTTGTTAGCCGGAGTCACTATAGCTAGCCTCGCGATTCCTCAAGGCATTAGCTATGCCAAACTCGCTAACATTCCTCCCATCGTTGGGCTATGTAAGTTTTTCCTCATTGTTACATGAAGCAAAGGTTTTTTTGACATATACCGGGTCAATTTTGGCCATATTAATGCTAAACACATAATAATAATAAATTAAAAACACAACCTATCTCAAAATTTATTTTACACTTAAAAATTAGATCTTTAATTTAGTATGTAATTATGTTTAACATGTAAATATTGTTTGAATGACAAAGAACAAGTGTCAAGTCATTGGCCCTTTTGCTGAAAACTTATATATTTTGACATGTACCTCAACATGGTCATTTTATTCACAGATTCGAGTTTTGTGCCACCTCTAATCTACGCAATCTTCGGAAACTCAAAGCATCTAGCTGTTGGAACAGTAGCTTCGAGCTCATTGATCATAGCTGCAGCTATTGAAAAAAAAGTGCACGCAGAGGATAATCCACAACTCTATCTTAATCTAATCTTCACCGCTACACTCATATCCGGTGTAATTCAGCTAATTCTTGGTGTTTTTCGGTAAATACATGAACACGCCCAAAATTTCCAGTTTCGTATTTACTGTGTAATCAACTAATGTTAAGCTAAATAACATATATAATGTTAATAGGTTGGGAATTTTGGTAGACTTTTTGTCACATTCTACAATTACCGGCTTCATGGGAGGGACAGCAACAATTATTTGTCTTCAACAATTGAAAGGCATTTTTGGTTTGAAGCACTTTACGACACATACTGATGTTGTATCGGTTATAAAGGCCATCTTTAAGTATAAACATGAGGTATCATTAAGCTCCATAAAACATATGTATTTCAGTAGTCAGATAAACAAATCATTTAACACGATGAGAATTGTTTATTATTCTGCCTAGTAAGATTCTTTATTTTGTTTAACAGATAAGATGGGAATGCACACTTGTGGGTATATTCTTCCTAATCGTTCTTCAGATCGCAAAAATGGTGGTAAGTGACACTCAAATATGTCGTTGAACTCTGTTTCATGATTTCTTGTCAATAATTTACCACAAGCAATGATAGAATGCTAAATAGAAACCGTACATGTGTCTATATAGTGAAACTACAAATTTTTAACATCTCATTGGGCTAACCTAAATGTCTAGAGATTTATTATTTTGCTTAAGCAAATTTACGTCATAGAAGGGAATGAATCATAGCCAGTGACGGAACCATGGTGGGTCCCTGGGTCCCGGGATACCCATGGATTTTTGTGACGTGATGTTAAGTTTGTTATTAAAAAAAAAAAAAAAAAAAAACTCGATTTTTGTTAATGCACCTGGTCTTAAAAATTGTGTTTGTAGTCTTGTTTAGTTTATCCTAAAGGCACCTTGGCACTTTGTGTCTTGGTTGATCATAGTTATCCTCTTTCTTTTATCTGATGGGTAATTTTGTTTGTTAATTCAGAAACAAAAGAGACCGAAGTTATTTTGGGTGTCAGCAATAGCTCCAATGGTAGTTGTCGGATTTGGATGCCTCTTTGCTTGGCGATTGCCCGTAAAGAAATGGGGCATCACTGTTGTAAGTTTCTTATTTTTAGTCTCCCTAATTATTAACATCCATGAGAACTAGCAAACTAATTGCTTGTTTACTCTTTCATTCAAAGGCCTTTAAAATTTACGTAGATTTCTTATCGAAGTATATTTTTAGAGGGTGTTTGGGGATGCATTTTAAAGTGATGTTGTTGGTGTAATCATATGGATAAGCTACTTTCAAAGTGATCATTTCCCTCTGAAATACCGATATTACTACTACTAATAGAAACCTTATAAGAAAAAGCTACTAATCTTAACACATAAATTTCAACTCATTTCAATTTTCCAAGACCCTTCAATATTACTACTACTAATAGAAACCAAGAACAAGTACTAAATTGATTGATTTATCCATTAAAACTTAGTTTTACTAATCTATTAAGTGTCGTTAAATAACTTAATTTGGAAAATCGCAGGTGGGTCACCTGAAAAAAGGAATTAATCCTCTTTCTATCAATAATTTGGATTTTGATCCCAAGTACATATCAGCACCTATTGAAGCAGGAGTCATAACAGCCTTGGTTGCTCTTGCGGTATGTACACATTTTGCTTTATATTATTTTTGTGATGTCCGAATGTGTAATGTGCATAACGGTCGACCCAGACCCTATAGATTTAAACAACCAAAAACTTGATACACATTTAACACAAATATGTCAAAATAAATGTGGACATTTTCTTGGAAGTGATAGTCTCGTCGACCATTTTTTGTCATGATTATTCTTTTTTCACATTGAAATGAGGTTGTTAAGAATCAGTTTTACGTTTTTGCAGGAAGGAATAGCAATTGGAAGAAGCTTTGCATTAATGGTAAACCAACAAATTGATGGTAACAAAGAGATGGTAGCATTTGGACTCATGAACATCGTTGGATCTTTAACTTCTTGCTACCTAACTACAGGTTCTTTCAGTTTGATCTCCTAATTCTTTTAGAAAAATAAATTATTTTTTGGGAAATAAAAGTACGTTGCTTATTCACTTCATTCTCTTTTTGTTTACTGTAGGGCCGTTTTCAAAAACTGCAGTGAATTACAATGCGGGATGTAGAACACAAATGGCTAACGTGGTGATGGCAGTATGTATGTTGCTTGTATTGTTTGTCTTGGCACCAGTCTTTGAGTACACTCCTCTTGTAGCTCTTTCGGCCATTATCATGTCAGCAATGCTTGGTCTCATTGATTATGATAAAGTTTACCATCTCTTCAAAACGGATAAGTTTGATTTCTTGATTTGCATAGCCGCTTTTCTTGGTGTTGCTTTTGTTAGCATGGACATTGGCCTAATGTTATCGGTATATTAGTTTTTGTGATGATTCTTTTACTAATATATGACTTATATTTTATAGGCATTTATCATGAAAAATTTTCTTCATTTTTTAGGTGGGATTGGCTTTGATCAGAGCCCTTCTGTACGTAGCTAGACCAGCTAACTCAAAGCTTGGCAACATACCAGATACTGGTTTGTATCGGGATGTAGAACAATATCCTGGTGCCATTAGTATTCCTAAGACTCTAGTCTTGCAGCTTGGCTCACCGATTTACTTTGCCAATGCTGGTTATATTAGGGAAAGGTAATTGCCATTTTGATGCATGTTTAACTGAAGTGTGAAAATAACACAGTAGAATCTAACTTATTTCATGAATTTGAATTTATTTTCATGAAGGATTTTGAGGTGGGTTAGAGATGAAAAGGCTAATAAAGATTCTGAAGGAAATGATGTTGAGTATGTTTTATTAGATTTAGGAGGTAAGATACAAAGGTTTATGAGCCCTATAATTACTTTTAAAAAACATATTCTAGTACCAATGTACAATGCCATACTAAAAACTCTACTTGCTATGTTGATTTATGCAGGTGTTACATCCATTGATATTACCGGTGTCGAAACCCTAGTTGAAATTCGTAGAAGTTTAGAAGTCCAAGATATCAAGGTAATTGACATATCTTACTTCATGAGTTCATGATAATCTCGAGTTTAATAAGAAATAAACAATTTTTTACTTATTCACATTTTGTTGTTCTTTAAATAGGTTGTCATAGTAAACCCGAGACTTGAGGTAATGGAGAAGTTGATTGTGACGAATTTTATTGACAAGATTGGGAAAGAACGTGTGTTCCTATCGATCAAAGATGCAATCGATGGGTGCAAATTTTCACTAGCAGAGTAGAAGGATTGTGGTAGTGAAGAACATTGAGGGTAAATGCAAGTAATTAGCTTGTTTGGATTGCGGTAATTAGGTCGAAAAGCAGAGAAAAGTATTTATCATCTATGCGGTTAATTGTAAATGCATGAGTCGCTATTGCAGTACAAAAGTCTGTATGAAAACAAATAACCAATGTAATAAAAGTTGGAAGTTTGTTGTTGCGATAGTAGATATCAATGTATTGAATTGTTTTAATTTAAACCATATTATGATGTTATAAGAAAAATGATAGGTATTTATTTGTGAAGTCTAAACTCGCATGACCTTATCATGTTTGTTGCGGTGGATATGCTTATTACTTTTTTTCGTTCTAAAATAAATGTTCATAATTTTATTTTGGATTGTTCCAAAATAGATGTACATTTTTAATTAAAACCAATCAACTTGTCTCGAAGTCCATAAACTTGAAATTTTATTGGTGCATAATGTTGAGGTCTTATTTTCTTATATTAGTTTGGACGGATGAAGTATTTCACAAAGTGATAAACCTTTACAATATAGATTTAGTCACGATTTTAGGCCTCTCGATCATTTTTCATGTTAAAATTCTCGTATCATACAAAACTAGATACTAAAATATTAAACAATCTTATGCAAGATATATGTCGTTTGATTTGCTTTTATAGAATGAAGGATTTATACAATCAGTGAATCAGTTAGTGCAAATGCAAATTAAAGTTTTCACTTTTCAGGATAACCATAGGAGAAAGCCCAAATTCTTAGAAGCCCAATAGGCTACAATAAATTATTACTGGGCTTAGTGTATTTGTGTTTGCACAACTTATAAACACGAATTTAATCTCGCTATATGGAAGTATGTAACACAAAAATAACATTCATCGGTGCGTTTTTTTTATTTACATGTGTTTTTGACTCGACATTGCAAACTGACTAATCCTAGCGTGATTATCCTTTTGGACAGCCCTGAGTCGGCGCGGTGAACCTAATCCCATAATTTTCATACACAATAAAAGGAATATGGTCCATTTTCTTATTTTTAGATAGTAAATGTATTAATCACGGATTTCTTATATAACCAGAACGTCCGTCACAAGTTGCAAATACTAATTTGCTAAGAATTAATCGAATGACTACTGGGGTATCTAATCCCATTCGCTCCCCTAGCTTAGTGTCAGTTTCCGCCTAGCAAAGTGCTTTCGTCATTGGAGTTATTTCCGATCTCTACGCATTTCACTGCTCCACCACAAATTCCCTCTGCCCCTACCGTACTCCAGTTTGGTTGTTTCCACCACCTGTCCAGAGTTGAGCCCTGAGATTTGACGGCGGACTTAAAAAGCCACCTACGAACGCTTTACGCCAAATCATTCCTTAACAAAAGCATATTACGAGTTATCGATCCACCCAATTCCTAAAGATGTCCGTAGTATATATACATAAAACAAAACATTGTAGTACTTTGAAACGGTAACTATAATGTATCTATATCGAAAAATATCTATCCATTGTGCGACACCTCAAACATCGTTTTCATGTACGACGAAAACAATTTTCGATTATGCGTACATATACATCCATATCGAACACTGAACAGAGCAAACACTGATTAGCATACCCGAAAAAGAACTCATCCTACTCAAATAATTGCATATAGTGTTGGAACAAATTTGTAGTACAAAACCAACTACCATCTTGTTATTATTGACATACATTGTTCATTTAGCTTTTTCACTTTATGAAATAAAATATGTTACCAAGTTCTTTAATAGTCGTACCGAGTGTCGGTACCAATCAGAGTCAGGCCCTCATGTAACTTCTGTAAATATGACCCGCAAACCACACCATTGTCTCCTTCCATACATTCAACCTATACAACTAACATAACTACCTTTCATTTGTATTCACATCATCAATGCTCTATCTACTTGTACTTCATGCATTGATATTTTGTACAATATTGTCTCATATGTTGTTGATAGTTTAGCTTCATTCAGAGGCGGACACAAAAAAAAGGTTTCGTGGGTTAACAGGAACCTAATGGACTTTTGCTCCGTAATGTAATTTTTTTTTTGTCAAAAATATTGTTTTCTCAAAAATGAGCAATGTTTTTAAATTTAGTGTCTCGTGTCTTGTTTAGTTAGCCCATTGTATTGCGGTAATAAAAGATTTTGAACTTTGTCACTTACCGAGCTGAGTGCATGAGTTCGCACGTGGCTTCATTGTATAGGAAGGTGATATGGACACCATAATAAATTATGCAGACACCACAAATATGCATATCTAGTATTGTATCATGAGCATTACTAATGTGATTTTGTACTATGCGCATCACTTATTGTGGTGTGCATATCATCTCTCCATTGTATATGATTTGTTTTTAAATTAAACTGAAAAAGTGTATGTACATAACTCTCGGAAAGACGTAATATCAAAACAACTTGGATCATACGCATTAACAGTTTTAAACGTTTGTACCATAGCTGTTAAGATCTCGATCTAGCTCTTAAGATCTTCCGATCTTACGATCCCATTAAGAAAAAACGAGTCGATCCTTCGTAGGATCTTAAAAAGCATAGGTTCTTAAATATGATCTCGATCTTACCATAGGATCGTAAGATCTCGATCCGATTCGATCCTACTTCCCTTAATTTAACTAACTAATAAACTATAAATGAATAAATTTTGTTAAATTAAAACAATATAGCAAGCCTTGATTACTGTAAATGTTTAATAAGAGCAAGATATATAAATTTTTTGATTAAAAGATTCAACGTCCATAATTACCGATTAGATAGTTTTGTATTTTAGAGCATTACGTGTCGCATTCTCATATTACTATAACTTTCAAAACTCTTTTTTCTTCTCTAATTTGTTATACAATCATCTTTGAATATGAATTACGAAAAAATAATATTTTTAGACATTTAAGTAGGATCTTTCGATCTCGATCCAATCTTGCAAAGGAAAAAACGGTCCTTAGTAGGATCTCGATCTTAACAGCCTTAGTTTATACTAACGATTTGTAACAACCATTTAGATTTAGATGAGGAGCAACTCACGTTCTACCGGCTAGTGAGACTATAATTCCTTTGATTTTCTCATAACTTTATTAAACATATGAATTCTGAAATGTTGACTCTAAAAGCAAACATTAAAAGCAAAAAAAAATGTGTCGCACTTTATAAATGGAGGATAAACTTGACCATTTTGAGTGGCCAACATATCTACACCACTCTTGGGTCAGTGAATTATTTTTGTTGATTATTTCAACTTATTATCCAGCGTAGTTCATTCAACTTCTAAGTATCATCTATCTTATAATCTGTTTATCTAAAAAAACATTAAATATGTTTGTATGAACACACATTTTGTCCAAATAAGCGTCTAGAAAAGTTAATCGTCGTTAAGTTTTGTTAAATAAACGAACATGGTATTATTATGAAAAAACACTAAACTTGAACAAGAAGACAAATTTTTAAGGGCTTGTTGAATGGAGTATCAAACATTATTCTTGGGTAATTATAGGCATCGACCTTTTGAATTGAACAATTTACAGGATTTGAGATCACCGACATATAAATTCAAATCGCATAAAGCCTTCCTTTTCAAAAGGCTAGCATGTCCATTTTGGAGTTGTCAGTATTTGAACTTAGTTACAGAATAATCACAACTTGGTTAAATATGTACAAAATCAAAACTATGAAGCTTAGATTATTATGGAATGCAAACAAATACAGTAACATTTTATATAAATAATTTGAGTAAAAACATGAACCATATATTATTATGGGATGCGTCGGTGGTTTAGGAAAGTGAATAGTAAATCTCGTGATTGGAAAAAGCATCGATCCCAAATATATTTGTGGAGACGACACCATGATTGATTTCACAGGGGTCGCTTGTCACCATTCATTTAATTTTCATACGACCATTTACTTGTCACTTGTGACCCTATTTAATTCCATAATACAGTAAACTTTTTTTTTAGACAAGTGAGATTAATTTTGGTTGCATTTGTTTGGAAAATCGTATAAAATCAACCGTGGCTCGTTAAATGTAGCATCGATGAAAGTTTCGCTCGTACAAAAGTAGAATCGAAAGTTGCATTGTACTTTGGATTCAAACTTATAACGCTTTGTGTACATATTTAAGTGAGCTTAAATTGGTCTTAATAATTTATCTTAAAAAAAAAATCAAAATTAGTAATACACCGTACAAAATATAAAAATATCACAACAACCAACAAAAATATAGCCCGAATCTTCATCTAGGCCAGTTGGCCATAGTTTAATTGACTTAATGATATTATGCCCCAATTAAGGGCCCAACATGACCCATATTTATTTAAATTAAGTAATTAACCAGATTTAACTACTTATTCGGTCCAAAAAATAATTCAATGCATCACTTAGTTAGATGGGCTTATTGGAACAAAAAAAATGAAGTTGCAATATCCATCAATGACTACTACATGATCAAATATATTGTCGATTCAAATGGTTGTCCATACGTACTTACGAGTGTGACCTTTAAGTTCTTCAATTGAATTTCTCACTTCAACACTCTAATGCTCTCACCTAACTTTGGTATGATTAAACTTGAAGTAGAAACAAGCCAAGCCGCTCGTGAAAACTCTGAATCAGATCATTAAGAGTTTGAAACAAACTGAGCCTATACAAGCATGAGACCGAGCTCAAGGCTAAGTTATGGCTCATTTAAAAATTTAGCTCCAGCCCAAGCTTTATGTATTAAGTTCAAGCTAGGCTTGCGAGCCTTAACGAGACCTAGAAACATATATACGTATAAATGATCTCGAGCCTAGAACCATTACATAGCCGAGTTTAATTCAAGTTTTATTTTGTTTAACTCGTAATGAGTCGTGCCCGAGCTCAAGCCGAGCTTGTCAAATTTATCTCGAGCCGAGCTCAAGCTAAAAATATAAGCCATTTTCGAGCCCACTCCACCCCTAGATAAAACAATTTATTTCTCTTATATATAATTTTAGATATGTAATATTAAATAAATATGAGATTTCCCGTCTACAATGGTCACAGTATTGTATTGTCCACTCTAATTGCATTCGCGTAATTTATTTTATTTTTATTTATATTTCCTTTTCGATTGTGTGAAAAATTAAAGGTAGGCATTGCACTCGCTCAACGCATGCGCATTGTTTTTATTGATATGTTCACGATTTGTCCCAAAACATGTTGTATAATTGTAGGACGCAAGTATACTTAGGCTGGTTGTAATAAGGAAAATATACTCGGTCGGTCGCCGCTCAAGGATTTGTCCCAGTCTGTCGAACTTATTACACTAGGTCGGTCCCCATCTCGGTCGGTCTCACCAAAATGAAGAAGATGGTCAGATATCCAACCGATTCGTGTGCTTGTTTGTGTGTGTAATCGCAGGTGTTCGTTAGACAAATAGTTTCTAGAAACATATAGGTTGTTTCAATAATCGCAAGTAACGAGAAGAACGTTTTTCGCAAATTTAGACACTTTTTTTGCAACACACGTAAACTAGAGGGACATTTAAGTAGTTGGTAGTTACACAAACAGTCTTTATATTTAACTCACGGATTATTTATGTAATCGAGAGTAAACGATGGGGACCTTTTTGCATTTTCCAGGACTACATTTGTAATCGTAAGTAAATCACGAAGACCATTTCTGCCTTTTTTGTTTGATGTTTATTATTTGGTGGTTTGTAAACATTTAACAAATGTTTATATTTAAAATCAAAATTAAAGTTAAATTTTAAATTTAAAAATGGATGTGTTATAAATTTACAAAAACAGTTAATAGCTCTTTGGAAAGTTGATACGACATATAGCTCATTTTTTATGAACAAAATCCCAAAGCTTTATTTCGTATAAAGAAAGTTCAATTCCTTGTCCTTTATTTTTCATTCAACTCACTTTTGTACTGATTCGACATCTTAAAACACTAGTTTTGTTTTGGATCAAGAATAGAATCTTGTTTGGTTGGTGAAAACACCTTTTTCTTTTTGTTAAAAGATGCAATTTAAAAATGTAAATGTAAATAGGAATATTTGTAGCAATGATAGGAAATAAACCAATGATTAATAATTAACAAAAGTCGGTCGGAGAAAACAACCATAATAATACCCAAAAAAATAATTTCATAGACAACTCCCTTTTCTTTTTTTTCTTTTTAGGCTGGCGATTCTTGTTTGTTTTTATATTTATAATCATTTGCTTATTTATGTCAATTGCTTTTTTAATTTGTTGGATTTGGAACAATGATTTGTGATCTTTGTCCTCACCCGTATAAACTATTACCCAATTCGACGTTTGTTATCTTACACATTTTTATATTTAGATTTTATTTTAATATTATTCATGACAAGGTATTATTAGCATTAATATTCTTTTAACAAGAGTTGTACATTTGTTTAATATTCTAAAGTCATTATTATTATAAATGTTTTGCGATAATTTATCATTTTATTATCAACACGAGAACTCAATTGAAGAATTGAGCCCTCTAATCAGCCAACAAAAGTCAAAATTGAGTGTTCAAATATTGATAAATTCGGTGAAAAAATTTGGTGGAGAAAAAAAAACAGAAATACGCATGGTTGTGAGTTTTTTTGTATTATTATTACTATTTTTTTTTGGACCAAAGTGTAAATAAACGTTATATTTTGATTGATTAATATAATTTACAATCAAACTTTAATCTTTTAAAAAGATGCTAATCTTAAATCTAATTTTCTCAATTTTCATATATTTTTTTAAAAAAGTATATATTTTACAAAAACCCCCATGTACCTTACACTTTTTATATAAACACCGTTTAATAGCCCGTACGTATACATGTCAAAACTAGAATACAACAAATTAATTTAATTGTAATATCAAAAATTTATAGATGCACGAGATTACGCACCCTTATTTTAAAGTTTTAGCACTTAATCACCCATATAAGAAGCATGATAGGACTATACTAAAAATCTTTTATGTAATAAAGGAATTACATCATTTCGGAGTTTTTTTGAAAAAACAGTCTTAGTGGAAAAAAAATTGACCAATAGGAATACTCGATTTTGACACATAGGCGAAATCGAGCAATATGATTGGCCAATAAACAGTCAAAATTGAATTGATTTTGGTCAAACTTTAATAAATTTGGTGGAGAATTTGATTAAGGAAAAAAACACATAAAAATATGTATCAAATAAATTTAGTTAAAACATAATTATTACGAGTAGTTGTACTTGTAATATGAACCTGTGCGTGTAATATCACATTTATAAAACATAAACATTGTCAAATTCTTATATGTTCGTATATTAAACTAAATTTTAAAAATAATTTAATTCATGTGTAAATTCCATACGTGCACAGAAATTATAACTAGTTTAAAGTATAAAATGAAAAAGTTTTGCTAATAGTGTCTGATCACATATATATCAAGCTATATATATATCTTACTCTTTTATAAAGAGTGCATAGTTTTGTCTTAAACATTTTTAAGAAGTACAAAATTAGATGTTAATAACTTAATAGTACAAATTCTTTGAACCCAATATACGGATGTTACATTGATAACAAAAATATATGTGTGGTCATAATGATAATTTATTTCACTTTGACTAAGAAAAATGTTAAAACTATGACTATTCCCATTATTTTCATTTTTGTTTGTTAATGGAAAAACTAATATCTTTAAATAATAATTAAGTTTAAGTTACAATTTAGAAAATTTATTGATAATCAAAATGTTGATTATTCTCTTAATTACAAAAATGATCATTTATTTGTTGCCTGAAGACATAGTTTGCTAATGTTGTAAGAAATGAGTATGTTGGAGTCATCTATGTTTGAGTCGAGATAACGAACTCAATACCATTTTACAACAATCAACTATTTTGCATATGTTGCAAGTGACATCTTATAATACATTACATTTTTACACCGATCACATGATATTATTTAGTATTTACAACAATCAACTATATCATTTTATTTGATGTGTAATTTTGAATCACGTATTGTCACTAATAATATTATTAGGTAAACAATTAATCATAAAGATGTATCTTTAAACATTGTTATGAGCGTTGATTGTTTAACACCGTAACACGCGATCCAGCTCTAAAGCTAATATAATTTGAGTCATAGTTACATGCAAGGCTGTCAAGATCGCGATCCTGCGCAGGATCGTTTTTGTCTTTGCAAGATCGAGATCGTAGGATCGGATCGCGATCCTACGATCCTACCAATTTGTCATATTTTGTAAGCAAATGATATACGAGTCAAACTGTTTGCCATTTCTACTCAACGTCAAAGATAAATTCATATAATATCCTCTTGAAAATGACAAAGTTCAAATTTCAAACACCAAAGTAATAGTAAAACACAAAAAAGTCAAGTTTCAATCGTTATATTAACGATTTAGTGGAATAATATTACATAACATAGGTCCTAAATGTCTCAAAACATACGAGCCATCAACATGATTTCAATAAAACAAACGTTTCATAAGTGGCATTCCAAAACATACCCTTTGATTAGTTTAATCACAGTAAAGTAAAGTAAATTAAACTATTTAATACTTTTAGACTATAATCTATTTAGAAAAGTAGAAAAATATGTATAAACTATAATATATTTAGAAAATGAAACAATAGTGGTTTACTCATTAGACACTAGTAAAACACACGTTTGTTTTTTTTTTGCCTAAGCAAGTGGGATGGACTTAAAAGATTAGAAAAAATAAAAAAAATAAAAAAAAAAAAAAAAAAAAAAAAAAGAACTCGGATCGCGTGTCGATCTTACGATCTTACGTGCGATCCTACGATCTTACTTACGATCCTACCTCAGATGCGATCCTACCACGATCCTACACGATTTTGACTGGTGTGCACGTAAGATCGTACGATCTTACGTGTAAACTCGCGAGTTTGACAGCCTTTACATGGTTCATACTTCATAGTTTCATACTATCTTTACTATCAATGGTGTATTTAAGGAACAAATTAAGCTAATTAAGTCATAATATGGAGATGAATCATACAACTATCATCTTCCACTAATTTTGAGTCATTAAGAAGGTGCAATCACTAACAAAAGCATTCACAGCTTCTATTATTTGTTTCGCCTAATAAGACAATTGTGGAATGGAATGTGCAACAACATTTATTACGGCGTAATTGTAAGTTCAACCCATGTTCTCCAATTTATTCTATGATGAAAAGTAACCAAAACAAAAATAATAAAATTAGAATAAAACTGATAAAGGAAACAGGAATATACGATGATGCTGATATTGAGCCTTGTATAGTTGTATATCATAATGCTTTTACGTCATTTGAATTTGCTATTTTTTACTAGCAACAAAAATAAACATAGTTAACCAAACTAAGACTATAAAATATGCTAGACTCCCAAAAATAATAATAATAATAATAATAATAATAATAATAATAATAATAATAATAATAATAATAATAATAATAATAATACATATAAGGATGGTTCTGTTGTTTCTTAGATTTGTAATACTTGACAAAATTAAATCCGTGTGAGATTTAAGGAAATGAGGCTTTAAAAACAAATTCTACACGTTTCTTGTCAATAACCATAGCAAAAAGTTTTGTACTTTCACCACATAATCAAAATTCTTTGTTTCTATTGTAGTTTGGGACTGTCACAAGGACTTCCTTACCGAAGAGTTCTATCAAATAATCCAAAAGTTTGTGAGGATACAGTGAGAATGTTTATCATATATACAACGATTGGTCATGAAAAAGTAAACTGGTTATATGGCATCTTATACCCCACCGGCAAGAAATTTTGCGGCGTTGGCCGTTGATGGGGACAAAGATTAAAACGTGAAGCCAATATTTTCTTCGGTGTAGAGGGATTTGCATGCTTACGTCGTAGAGCTCCCGAATAGATTTTTATTAGAGGCATAAGGTCTCTACGCCGTAGAGAGAAAACCATCTCTACGCCGTAAAGACATCGATTCCAGAATGTTCTTTATTTTACTTAATTCATTTTTTAATCTAACTACGTCACCTTCTCTACAAGTTTACTTCACAGTAAATATAGGGCTTTTTATTTGTATGAGATTCTTGGATTATTAATAAAACCGTATTTTAGAGTTTTATCTCTTGTTTGGGTTATATTCTCTTATGGTGTGTCTCGTTTATCTAACCTTGGATTAGGATTTAACAAAAATTCACTTTTGCGTGAGCTTGTTAATATCCTCATGTTGAATTGTGTAGAAGATTCAAAAACCCTTACTGTTTGTGGAGTATGGTCCGAAGAGCACATGCATGATGATTTTATCAAAATCATATCCACCCTTGACAGGAAATTCACTATCTATCAAAAACTACGTTTCATCCTCGTAGGTGGGGGTAACAACCACGAAAACCACAATGGCAGCAATTATGGAGGTTCAAGAATTCATCCAACCATAGGATGATCTATTGACAATCGTTGTGCAATCAATCACCATTCAACAATAGGAGGGTTGATGAATGAGAGGAAATAATGAAGATGGAAATTCGACTACCAACAATCAAGTGGTTTCATTCAAAAGTTTTGATTAATAATAATGTATTTTATTTAATTATTGATAAATTGGTCAATTACTTTAATTTTCCTATAGGAACTTGTTTGGTATATTCTACAAGAAGGGGGTAATTTTTTATTTGGATGACATGGAGGATTCTCATATTCGGTTGGGAAAATCATGTTGTTGCAAAGTTCAATGTTTTTTGATTTAAAGCGCAATCGCTACCTTTTCTTATGGGAATGAAAAAGAATTGCGATAATTCCATCCGATGGCCATGTACATGTACCAATGGCCGAGGTTAAAAACGAAGAAAATATATTGATGACCGAGGTTGTTCAATGAACACGTTGAGAAAATGCAAGACCTTCAAAG
Source organism: Artemisia annua (assembly GCA_014162995.1). Classification (NCBI taxonomy): domain Eukaryota; kingdom Viridiplantae; phylum Streptophyta; class Magnoliopsida; order Asterales; family Asteraceae; genus Artemisia; species Artemisia annua. Next base: position 148,070 of record LBNU01007092.1, read on the forward strand.
TTATAAACAACATGAAGACAATATTTCAAATTTAGTGTTGGAAACAACAATAAAGTTGGTACTTAGAAGACTTGTGTAGGAAAAGTTGTAGGTTTTAATGATAAAAACTATGTTAAAAGCTTTGGTAGTGAGCTAAAAGCAGACTCCGAGTGCGTCTATGATTTACAGGTTTGTGATTTAGATTATGGGTTAATTTTAAAGATGATTATCAAGAATCCAATTAAGTTTTCAATGGTGAACAAATAAGTTATTTTTTTACTGCAATTGAAAACTTGATGGTCGTTGATAAGGAGTACACAACCCGATGTTTGAGGTCATGGGTTGATCGTTAGGAGTATGTCAAGCATGTTAAAAAATATGAAGGTTCTCGAGTTGATGTGAAGTGCAAGTCTACTGAAGATAAGGTTCATCGTGTGAAAGTGTTTGAGGTTGATGAAGCCCTTCATAGTGAGAACTCGAGGGCGAGTTCTTTTCAAGCGAGTGGGAATGACGGGGAAAAAGATTGAAACGTGAAGCTAACCTTTTCTACCGCATAGAGGGATTTGCATGCCAACGCTATAGAGCTCTCAAATAGATTTTTATTCAAGACATAAGGTCTCTACGTTGTAGAGAGGAATCCCTCTCTACGCCGTAGAGATATCGATTCTAAAATCTTTTTAATTTAGGTTTCTTTCTCGTAATCTTGAATTATAATAAAATTGTGTTTTAGAGTTGTATTTCTCGTATGAGTTCTATTCCTTCGAGGTGCGCCTCGTTTATTTAGCCTTGGATTAGAGTTTAACAAAATTCATTTCCGCATTCTGCGTCAGCCGTTGAGTTGATTTCAGATGAGATAATTTTGTTAGAAAATAGCCACGTTCCTTAGAGAGGTGGACACTTTTTTTAAGTAAGCTGTTTTTTTTTTTTTTTTTTTTTTTTTTTTTTTTTTTTTTTTTTTTTTTTTTTTTTTTTTTTTTTTTTTTTTTTTTTTGTTTTTTTTTTGAACGGCAATTAGATTAGAAACTAGCAAGGAGCTAGAATTGTTACAAAATGGGGGAATATAGCGTTACAAGGGTGGTTAAACCACTCTATCCAATTTAACGATGATTTCCTACATCTACTATAAATCTAATTAAAAGAAAATAGCTTTATGTCGTTGAAAAGAAGATCTTTAGTAGGCCGTATAATGGAGAAAGCCATCTTGTTCGTAACATTGTATTTCACATATTCTTTTTTAGCAGAACATTTAGATTGTGTTGAATAACTTGTTGTCAACATTTTTTTATTTTTTATTTTTTATATTTTTTTTAAAGCTTAATGTTAGATTTATTAGAGAATAAATAGGCCCAAGCCCGGTTATGGTGGTTTTATTATTGACCATTATTTATAATGGTAAAACCCTAATACTCTAAACCGGGCTTGAGCCTATCCACAAAAAGGTGTAGATTGGCAGGAACACCCTGACCCCAGGTGCCTTTTGGCACCAGCCATTGTCCACCCCACAAGGAATAGCTCCGGACAACTCTCCTGGCCTAGTGGGGCACCAACTGGAGTGAGCCGAGACACTCGGACTCTTGAGCTCTTATCCACAAAGTCTCTCCAGTGAGCCCATAGGTTTTGCGGAAGTGGGTACCTATCTGGGAGCTTAGTGCCAGAGATGGGATCGAACCCGAGTCTATTGACTTAAGAATGAAAGCCCCACCCACTGGACCAATGACCCAGTGGTGGGCTTGAGGCTATTTATTCTCTAATAAGATTGGCTGGCATCTTATACATGACATTTCATCGAAAGTCGAAGTGAAAGAACAAGTCATATAATTATTGAGTTTTGGTAGAAAGCTCAAAGCCTATCCAAATTTAATACAAGAAGCCCATAATTGACAGGCTGGAAGCTTTAGAACACCTGGCTGAAATACAAATATACTTTTAACTAAGGATTTGTTGTAACGACCCTTCTTTTCCTCTTTCAAATACACGGATATGCTTCGATTCCATTATTGTTTATTTCTTTCATTTTTTAAAGCCGTCAACTATATTTAATATATTCAAACTTTTATTTTGTCTATTCTTTTTTTTCTTCAATGGCATGCTAATGGCCTTTAGGCTATTGTTAAGTTAATTTGTTGTAGTATTCTTTTAGTTTTCATTTGTATTGATAGATCAATCTTTTTATGTTTAGAATTTAAGTATTATATGCACACGAGGTGGTGCAATAACATTGTGCCCTTCGTCCGCAAGTAAGTAATGACTAATGACTCGGGCTCACGAACTTACACAATGTATCATCATAGTCGGGATGCATATATGTCACCAGGGACGGAGTTAGACTTTTTGTCGAGTGGGTTGATAACTAGATTAGTAACGTTTGTATCGTTTATGTAACTCCGCGTCTAATGTTACTAAATATTCAACATGTTTGATACTTATGTTGTTATATGTATATGCATTTGGAGTTTTGAACACGGAACTTCTATTATATATATGTTGTTTAAAAAAATATAAGAAATTGAGGGTTGTTATAATGGAGAATAAAGAACAAAAGAATAGAAAAAAGAGAGGTTAAGAAGGGGTCCAAAGCAGCTGGCAAGAATGGATGTTTAGAGAGATTTCATCATCAAAAATGGCATTTCTCTTCTACATTGACGCGTCAATCTTAACTCATCCACATAACTAATATTCTTCATATATATCGATTTTACAAAAGTATCAAAGCTTTTCGAAACTTCGTATATGATAACGTCAACTGAACATAATACGCGCAACAAGTGTTTCGTGTGCATTTTAAAAGTGATTATACGATGCTAAACCTTCATATTAAGAGTTTAAGACAATATAATAGTTGGAAATGTACGTTTCCTTTACTTAAAATTATATTAATCAAAAGATCAAGTTAGTTGTTTTATTCTAATCTTGTGTTAGTGATATGAATTAGATTACTTACTTGAACTAGAAGTAGCATATGTTTTAGGAAAAAATAAACTAGATTACAACTTAAAGTACACTCAACAAATAATCATGCATGTTTGAAACACATAATCATGTCCAAACAATTTGTTAGTCAAATCTCAAATATGTCTTGAATATTTTATAGCAATACTTTAAACTTTAGACAGGAAGTAACTTTGACGTAAAAGTGCTTGTGAATGGCAGCCATATTACCCGTGGGGAAATTGAATAGTAGTTACCAAACACCACCGCCCCACTCTAGATTCATAAATTGCTACACAAATGAATATTTTACTCATTTTAGAAAACGTGACAAGTATTTTATTACACATATTTTCAAAGTTACATGACTCTAAAATGAGATTGTGCTAGTATTGATTTGTATTAAGTACGTATTTGAATGGTAGAAATATGGTTTAAAGGGGAACGTAAACAAGGGTTTATGGTCCTAGCTAGTGTGTTTTTGGTGCATGCATGATAATAACTAATAAGCAAATTGTGGTCAATAAACCATTTGGGCCCACTAATCATACGAACGGATCCCGTTTTTGTTAAGCTCCTCGTGGTGGGGGCCCATCTATCACCATTACCTTTTTGATATTTTTATCTATACTATTTTAACTTTTTATGTAGAGTAAATTGCAGAAATCTTCCTTCTAGTATTTTTAAATTTCACTTGCAGTCCTTATTTCTTTTAAGTGCAAGTGTCGTCCATGTAAAAATCTTTGGCGCGAAAATTGCCCTTGTATCAAAGTGAAATAACTAATACCCTTGCATTTAGTGATACTTAGTAATTTTAGTTTTGGGTCATTTTAGTCATTTCACTTTGATGCAAGAACGATATTCCCAACAATAATTTCTCACAAGGATCACACTTGCATTTTTGAAAAGTAGGGACTGCGACGGTAATCTTAACATATTACAAGGGCGAGTTTTGCGATTTACTCTTTTATCTATTGAAACTTTGTTTTTTAAGGCGAAGGAATAATGGATTATATTAAACCGCTAAAAAGAAAATACAACAAGAATTACCAAGAAGGAGATCCAAATATATAAAGGCTATGTTTGGCGCGAGAGATTATGGAAGATTATGGAGGCTTAAGATTATTTTTTTGAAAAATAAGCTTTCATCAAAAAATAATCTTTGTTTGGCAAACTAAGATTATGAATTATTTTAGAAAAATAAGTTCCCAAAAAATAAGTTATCAGAACCAGCTTTTAAAAGATTATGGAGATTATTTTTCATAAATTAACTGATTTTAATCTTTTTCAGCAACAGCACCAGCACTACTGCAAAAAAAACAGCTACAATTTTAATCTTTTTCAGCATCAGCACCAGCACCAGCATCAGTACCAGCAACAGCACCAGCATCAGCACCAGCAACATCTATTTTTGCCAAACATACCCAAAATAAAAAGCCTGAAACGGAAAATTCAAAAGGAGGTCAAAACCCTTCACAACACCGCTACATCTAAACCCCACCTACAGCTACTTCCTAAGGTCTATAAACCCAATTCTCTTAATTAAATCCGGTGCGTTTGCATCTTTTTGAAATCCGCATGAGGGAAAGAATTTTTATTTGATGAAAATGTCTTTATTCCTAAAGCCCGCCCTTAAATCAGTCAATATACGTGCAACGGTTACGTCATTTCCATATCGCCCATAAAACTACTAAACAAACACCATGAAAAAAGCTTGTCAACCAATTTGTTCCTATGATAGTAAATAAGGTCTGCCAATTAAGTGGTTATGCGTTTTGTTTGATTTTGGATGACAAGTTTTCTTCTTGGATTTTTTGAATTGTTAGAGATGTAAATTTTTTGGATGAGTGATAGTTTTCGGGTTGTCAATGTGTGATGGTCATTTAGGTCGAGTTGGTCATTTTGTGTTGGTGGTAATTTCAGTGTTTGGGTCATTGAGGTCGAGACGATCGTTTAGATCAAGGGGGTTGTAGTAGTAGGTTCTAGATGGTTGCAGCTTTTGGGTCACAGTTCGCGTAAGATCGTTGTAGTATCTATCTTCTTGCTATTACTATTAATATACACTTATAATTGAATTTCAAAAAAAAAAAGTTTAGCCTCATATTGAAATCACACTATGCATTTAATATAGTTCTACATTTGCAAAGTATTTCTTCAAATAACTTGACATTTGGAATTGACTTTAAAATGCTTTTCTACTTTGGAATAAAGAATTAAACACGTACAAGGTAAAATAAGGTTATGGGGTCCATGAAGGTAGAAGAATTTGAAAGCAAACATTAAACAACAAGTCCTCATTCTTTGTGTAATTGTGTTGTCTCCATTTTCTCCCGTAATTTGCGTTTATCCCACTCATTCTTTTATTTGAACATCTTTTCAAAAAGCTTCTCACCCCTTGAAAAACCATTGTATTTATCTCAACAAATGAAGTTAATTAAACTGTATAGTTTTCACCCGTTCACACTTAAAATGATCAAATATCTTTTTTTTAACTTCGGATAAATATATGATTGTTTACATGGTACATCAATCACACCACACTCAATATGATTGATATTGTTTGTTTTACTTTCATGTCAACTACAACTTCTATGATACATGCAATTTGGATCATTCCATGATTTAAGGAATTACGGGGATGGTGTTTCATAAAATATAATATCTTGCTTTGCCATAACAATGCAATTTGAAACCAAAAAGTTCTTACTTGTAAAACAATTTATGCTTTGCATAACAACATGATATACTTTTAATTAATCTATGCAAATAAAAACTTATTGAGGATCTCAAAAAGTAAAACTTATTGAGGATTTCTTGTAGCGTTTATTTTTATTAAAATATATGGCTATTTTTATAGTGTCATCTAACTAACCGATTTAAAATGTAGTTTTTAAAAATTATCAGAGTTTTCCATTCAATCATTCCATAAACGATGTAGATGGCGGGAACATTCTGATCCCGGATGCCTTTTGGCAACAGCCATTGTCCACCCCACAAAGAATAGCTCTAGAAACTCTACTGGCCCAGAGGAGCACCACATGGAGACTCAAGTGAGACGAGCCAAGACTTGACCCCCGATCTCTTATTCCACAAAGTCTTTCCAGTGTGCCCATAAATTTTGCAGAGGCGGGTACCTATCTGAAGCAAATGACAACGATGAAACTCGAACCTGGGTCTATTGTCTCAAACACGAGATCTCCACCTATTTGACTAATGCTCCAGTGGTTGTCCTCTCAATCATAACTTGTAGTGAAAAAAATTATAGTGTAAATTTTTAAAAACATTTGGGTATTTTTATAATGCCACTTAGGGTGGTGGCATCGTGTAGTTTTTTTGCTCGGTACCGATCGGTATGGATCGGCAAAACAAAACCACATCTTCGGCATGATAGTTTCGGCATGTAAATCGGGATGCAACACCGATTCGGTGTAAAGGAAAATGTGAACGTTGCATTAAATATATTANATAATAACCTTTTGAAAAATTTCTAACCGCTTTTCAACTACTTTTCAACCCGACATCCGAGATGTTTTAAGATTTTTTTATCGAAGTTTAAACCTTTAAAAAAACATACCAATAAAGCACATTTGTTAACTAATTTCAAATCACACATACCCTTTAACTATGTCATCTTCTTGTTCATCCTCTTCAAACGAGATAATTATTCCCACCGATTCCAATGGTTCCAAGAGGGTGAAGACGCGTTTGGAAAAACAAGTTTCACCCCTTTACAAAAATGCACATCGGCAATAAGGCAACTAGCAACGGGTGAACCTCCGGATAGATTTGATGATTATTTGAACATGGCACGAAGAACTTCAGGTTAATATTTTTTTGTTCGTTATATATTTTTTTTTCGTTAATATATATTAATTTTTCGTTAAATTTTTTTTTTCGTTAATATATATTTTTTTCATTAATATATATATTTTTGTTTCGTTAGTATACTATTTTTTTTGTTTCGTTAATATATACATATTTTTTTTTTTTTAATATTCTTATTTATATTTGCTAATATAAAATTTTTTTAATTGTTTTTTTTAGGTGAATGTCTTGATAAATTTTGCGATGCGATTATAAAGTTATATGGTCGAGAGTTCTTACGTAGGCCGACAACCCATGACATTGCACGATTATTCGAGATACATGAAGAAAAACATCACATTCCTGGAATGCTTGGTAGCATTGATTGTACACATCTCATTTGGCGAAATTGTCCTAAATATTTAAAAGGCCAATATAAGAGAGGTGATCATCCATACCCGACTATTATGCTTGAAGCGACGGCTTCATATGATTTGTGGATTTGGCATTCGTTTTTTGGACCGCCCGGTTCAAACAACGATATCAATGTTTTGAATCAGTCTCCATTATATGTTACCGAGCGAAATGGTACAGCGCCAAACAGTTCATTTTATTTACGTGGACGGCTTTACAAACGTGGATATTATCTTGCGGATGGAATCTATCCTAGGTATTCAACACTTGTTAAAGCATATCCGTATCCCACTGACCCGAAGGAAAAGAAATTCAAGAAGCTACAAGAGTCTGCAAGGAAAGATGTCGAGCGAGCTTTTGGTCGTTTGAAGGCAAAATGGTTTATTCTGCAACGTCCTCTACGACCTATGACCGTCGCTAAGATTCGACAAATCGTTTATACGTGTATTATATTGGGGAATATGATTTTAAAAGATGAAGGTGTGGCCATATCACCGGTTCATATAATGGACCAGCCGGTCGCGCCTGTTTATGACGATAGTGTGCTAGAAGAGTTACTTGACGAAGATATTCATAACCGTCTTCAATATGATCTTACGGAGCACATAGCGGCGCAAGACTTACCATACCTTGATGACTAGTCATTTCCTATTATTATTATTTTTATTTTCATAAGCATTATGTAACTTTTATTTGAATTATTAATAAAATTTGTTGTTTTTAATTAAATTGATTAAATATAATTATAAGTTAAAAAAAAATAAAATAAAAAAAAAATAAAACTTTAGGCATGATTAGGCATCACATTGCCACTAAAACTATGTAATTAGGCATGGTTAGGCATGAAATTACTTGGCTTAATTCTAGTGGCTAATTACATATAAGTATTAGGCATGGTTAGGCAACATTGCCACCACCCTTATGAATTAATTTGCAATGTAATTTCTAAAAATGATCAAAGTTTGTTTCCTCGATCATAATTTTATAGCTAATTTTTTTTATTAAAGGTGTGACTTGGAATATGTGTTTTTACCTTTAAATTGCAACAGCCCCAAGTGCCATCTGGAAATGAGAATGAAGTTGAATTGTCAAAGTTGGAGGGGCCACGTCAAACGGTGATTTTCAGCCTTGTTGGCAGTGCCATGCTGTCACTTTTTGTCCTATTCATACACTTCACTTTCCACGTCGCATTTCAGTTTACAACTCATTTCCTATATTCTTTTGTTTTCTTTCTTTATTTTAGACATGTTTTATCCAATAAGATTTTTTGCATAAACGTCGACAGTCGACTACATTGCACATTTCAAATTTCTCATTTTAAAAACAACTATTCAGTTACCCGCGTATAGCAACAATGATGTATAGTACGGTCAATATGTGTTTGCAACCCATTTGTAAATTTTTTATGCATATATGGGTGTGAAGTAAGATTATTCTATTATAACAATATTACTAATTTTTTATGTTTTTAAGTTTCAAACAAATGTATTTTCTTTTTATATCTTATATATTATAGTATATATATATATTGTGAAATATAATGTTTAAACCAAGCTAAAGCATATTCAAAAATTGAGAAATGTGAATTATTTAATTACCAAGTTTTTTCTATCTGATCAGTAGAGCGGTTGTTCGATTAGTGAAGATAATCAATTCCTTGCAAAATTCTCACCTCAACGGTAACTAACACCCGGGTGCAAGAGGCCTAGAAATTTGTCATATACGGGATTCGAACTTGAATCTTTCGAGAAAAATCACAAGGTCCCGTATTAAGCTACACTCTTGATGTTTTATCTACGATAGGGTTTTCATGTTGTTTTAGTTTAATGATCGTTTGTTTACTGATCAATAAGAGAAGTGTTTAGATTAGATTTTGGTGACTAAGGGGTGTTTATCAAATTTAATGGTTCCATATAAATCTTTTAATTAGCCTGTTATTAATCAGAGAGAAGTTTTAATGTTTCTCCCAATTAAGTGTCATTACAAGTTTAAGGGGATGATTCGCACACCAATTTTTTGATAAACACACCATTTTGTACAATACTGTAATGCACAGAGAGTACACAGTACAACACTGTAATGCATAGAATCACCTCCCTAAGTTTAAGCCTACATTCCATTAAGAAGAAAAGAAACACCCCTCTACAACGAAACAAAAACCAAAATTTGTCTTATAGGTCGACTTAATTAATTAATCATTCAAATAACCCAAACAAAAAATTACACGAATAACCATAATGTCCATCCAATTACAAGGTCGATTTAGATGTTTGCAGAAAAAAGTTTATGATAGGTAAGTTTTATTTTTGGGCAAGATTTCCGTTTAGATATAAACTATAAGGATATTTTATATTTAATCCCAAAAAAAATCAAGAATTGCTATATACAGTATAAAAAAAATATTTTCTCTAGAATTAAATTGGCTTCAAATCTTTGCTACTTATAAACAATGTATTTGCATTTTTTAATCTTGAAATTTAAATGCCAAAATTATTCGTAAGTACATCTTAATATACCATTAATTTTATCAATTTTCAATTGTCAATTTTTTTTTTTTTTTTTTTTTTTTTTTTTTTTTTTTTTTTTTTTTTTTTTTATATATAAAAACACACTATATTAATTTTAAAAAATCAACATTTATATTTCAAAAAACACACGCTTTGCATTAAGTGTCGAACCAGAATTACAATTTCGTAATTATAATTATTTGCTGTTAAAATGCATAAATGTTTAGAAATTAAGTTATACATTGGCCTTTTAATAATTTCTATTTGTTGTTTTGGCATGCAATTTCTATAACAATTTCTTTTGCATTTATATAGACGTGTTTTTAATTTTTTATAGTAAATTTGTTGTTTCATGTGACATATATCAAATAATGCCATTATCTTTTGTTTTTTGCGATATTGTGTATCTCTTGTTCACTTTATCTATGGATATATTGAATTATTTACGCAATGACTTCATGAATACAAGTCTGTGACGATGACTCCACGTAATGAATTTAATGATACAGTAACTTGTAAGAAACATTTGAACATCGGGTAAACGGTGAAAAAAATTTATTATAAATGCAAAGTGTTACTCTCTAATAGTTTTAAATCGGCGACAAAGCTTTGATCCCGTGCGTTTTGCTGAGTTCTGACTGACCTTTTACCAGTAATTAATCTTCAAAACATTGAACACATGTTTTTGCGACTTTTAGCCATAAGTTGAGATTAAAGATATACTCCGTAACATATTTCTCCAAAGCCAACATTAGTTAATTAACTAAACATTAGCTAGAAAAAAATGGCATCATTGAAGCAATACCCATTGAAGATGAAATGTTAGTCTGCCTTTTGATTTTTCTTCATTTCAGGTTTCTCATTGTTCTTTCTAATGCTCAAAAAGTCCTTTTGAAACATAAAATATTAAAACATGGGTTCATAAAAAAAAATAAGTAGGTAAAGTAAATATTTATCATAACAAAAAAAGAAAAAACCATAGCCACATTTTAACTATGTCATAATCAATCTTTTATGCTTTTGCCTTCTGCTTATACTCCGTATATACGTTACTTAAATAAGTTTAAATTTTAATCATCGCTTATGAGCCTTCGGATCCTGTGAGCATTTGTAGCCAGTTTGAATAAATGTAAAAAACTACTAGTTTTGAATCGCATTAAATTATATTGTTACATTCGTTTTTAAATAAACTCGGGTTTTAATACTCATATTTTTTGTCCGTTAAAGTATAGAAACAAATAAATAAAAATATAGTACAGAAATAGACATTTGGATAACAAGTAGACATTCCCCTTGTACTTCTACATACTTGCGAAAAGTNTTTTTTTTTTTTTTTTTTTTATTTTTTATATATATATATAAAAACACACTATATTAATTTTAAAAAATCAACGTTTGTATTTCAAAAAACACACGCTTTGCATTAAGTGTCGAACCAGAATTACGATTTCGTAATTATAATTATTTGCTGTTAAAATGCATAAATGTTTAGAAATTAAGTTATACATTGGCCTTTTAATAATTTCTATTTGTTGTTTTGGCATGCAATTTCTATAACAATTTCTTTTGCATTTATATAGACGTGTTTTTAATTTTTTATAGTAAATTTGTTGTTTCATGCGACATATATCAAATAATGCCATTATCTTTTGTTTTTTGCGATATTGTGTATCTCTTGTTCACTTTATCTATGGATATATTGAATTATTTACGCAATGACTTCATGAATACAAGTCTGTGACGATGACTCCACGTAATGAATTTAATGATACAGTAACTTGTAAGAAACATTTGAACATCGGGTAAACGGTGAAAAAAATTTATTATAAATGCAAAGTGTTACTCTCTAATAGTTTTAAATCGGCGACAAAGCTTTGATCCCGTGCGTTTTGCTGAGTTCTGACTGACCTTTTACCAGTAATTAATCTTCAAAACATTGAACACATGTTTTTGCGACTTTTAGCCATAAGTTGAGATTAAAGATATACTCCGTAACATATTTCTCCAAAGCCAACATTAGTTAATTAACTAAACATTAGCTAGAAAAAAATGGCATCATTGAAGCAATACCCATTGAAGATGAAATGTTAGTCTGCCTTTTGATTTTTCTTCATTTCAGGTTTCTCATTGTTCTTTCTAATGCTCAAAAAGTCCTTTTGAAACATAAAATATTAAAACATGGGTTCATAAAAAAAAATAAGTAGGTAAAGTAAATATTTATCATAACAAAAAAAGAAAAAACCATAGCCACATTTTAACTATGTCATAATCAATCTTTTATGCTTTTGCCTTCTGCTTATACTCCGTATATACGTTACTTAAATAAGTTTAAATTTTAATCATCGCTTATGAGCCTTCGGATCCTGTGAGCATTTGTAGCCAGTTTGAATAAATGTAAAAAACTACTAGTTTTGAATCGCATTAAATTATATTGTTACATTCGTTTTTAAATAAACTCGGGTTTTAATACTCATATTTTTTGTCCGTTAAAGTATAGAAACAAATAAATAAAAATATAGTACAGAAATAGACATTTGGATAACAAGTAGACATTCCCCTTGTACTTCTACATACTTGCGAAAAGTTGCACAAATTTGTTTATAGTTCTCTTAACAAATTTATTATTTGAATGAACTCTTAAAAACTGAAACATCAAAATGAAAAATAAATAAACAACTATTATACAATAATACATGTAGCTGACTAATCTTGAACTACAATATTTTATAAAGTTGAAAAACTAAAACATGGTTCCAAACATTATATACTATGTGGAATGCCATATGCCTACTTTAAAATCCAAAAAAGTTTATAAGTTGACCAAATGTGATATTTCACAATGTTTATATTTGATCAGTAACAATGTATTTGATATTTTAGTTACAATATAAAATTATAGAAAAACTGCTAAATGTGTTACATGTGATACTAATTTTCATCATATTTGAATGACAATTTTATCGAACTAAAGCATGTTACATGTGAAAATGTTAGCTTTAAATTACCAATGCAAAGTTTTGAGTTTCATTCACATTAAATGGTTCTAAGTGAATATCGACATGGTCCATATGATCTATATTAGTTCTAAAACCTTAAGTAGAGAAGATTAATTAACTTTTGACAAATAGCCATATGTTTGATAAACTTACTAATACAAAGTCTCAAATTCAAACCTTCGTAAGTTCATTCGTCAGTTAAACTGCGTACAAACTCAACCACGTACGAAAGTTAGAGAAAAGAAATATCGTGATAGGTTATTGGTACCCCTAAAATGATTGTAACATCTCCACTATTTTGATTTTTATAATTTTTTTTATTATAAAACTACTAAAAAGAAAGTAAAAAAATATAAAATTTGACAAAAAAAAATGATAATATTGTTAATAAAATAGATAAAATTGCTTTAAAAAAAACTTTAGAGTGAATAAAAAAGAAATAGAAGAGTTATAGAAAGTGTATTAATAAAAGCATAAAAGTATAAAAAAAATTATCTTGTCATGTTAATAAAATAGATAAAACTGTAGTAAAAATACGAAACTTTAGATGAATGAAATGGAAATAGAAGGGCTATCCAAAAATATCTCACAAATTTACCCATTTGGTCATATATGGCAAAGCAAAATTCCATTTTACATAATGACAAACCCTAATTAGAATCACAAAGAACTTAAACCCAAAGGGTGAGAAATAAAAATAATTCAAACCCCAAAAATGCCAAGTCTACGCCGGTAAACCAGCCGGCCTCCGTCGTCCAATTCAAATTTGTCAATAAATAATAAACCTCTCTCTCTCATATTTTTAACAAACAAAAAACTTTTTTGTATTTTCTCTTTTTCTAAAAAAAAAAAACTTTGTGGGTTTCGAGCTGTGATATAGCTGTATCCTCTCCTCTCCTCTCTCTCTCATCTCTTCACACGCTCTCCCAAAATCCCTAGAAAAATCCCTCTTTCCTCACATCTCCAAATACACACCCATTCTCACATTCTCAAAACAAAAACTCTCTCTAAAAGCACAAATTGAAACAACATTTTTATAAAAAACAAAAAAAAAAAAACAAAGAGATTCATAAATTTAGATGTCTAGTTTCTTGACATGAAGAAACCCTTACAACATTATTCCAATCTCTTTTGTTTCCTAGCTAGTTTGTTCTTTTTATCCTCATCCTCAAAAACATCTTATTTTGGTGTTACACATGTTGCTGGATACAGTCGCCTCAGTGACACTGAGGCGACTTATGTCCGGCAGCGCCAGCTTTTATATTACCGAGACGAGTTCGGTGACCGAGGCGAAAATGTCACCGTGGACCCGTCTCTGGTATTCGAAAATCCTAGGCTAAGAAATGCTTACATTGCTTTACAAGCATGGAAGCTAGCTATACTGTCAGATCCGAACAATCTGACATCAGATTGGGTCGGATCTGACGTGTGTAGCTATACTGGGATTTTCTGTGCTAAAGCTCCTGATAATTCGTCTGTACGTACAGTGGCGGGGATAGATTTAAACCACGGCGATATAGCGGGGTATTTACCCGAAGAGCTGGGTCTTTTAACGGATCTAGCCTTGTTTCATATTAATTCTAACAGGTTTTGTGGGACTATTCCGAAAAAGTTTTCGAAGCTGAAAATTTTGTTTGAGCTTGATATAAGTAACAACAGATTTGCGGGTAAATTTCCTTATGTTGTATTGGCTTTACCGAAGCTAAAGTTTTTAGATATTCGGTTTAATGAATTTGAAGGGAATGTACCTAAGGAGCTTTTTGATAAGCCGTTGGATGCTATTTTTATTAACCATAACCGGTTCAGGTTCGAGTTACCAGATAATTTTGGTAACTCGCCTGTTTCGGTTATTGTTTTGGCGAATAATAAGTTTCATGGGTGCTTACCGGCTTCTATTGGGAATATGAGTGATACTTTGAACGAGATTATCATGATGAATAATGGGCTGAGGTCGTGTTTTCCTGATGAGATTGGGCTGTTGAATGAGGTTACGGTGTTTGATGTTAGTTTTAATGAGCTTATGGGGCCGATACCGGATAGTATCAAGGGTATGGTTAGTGTGGAACAGCTGAATGTGGCTCATAATTATTTGAGTGGGAGGATACCTGAGAGTGTGTGTAGGTTGCCCAAGTTGGAGAATTTTACGTTTTCGGATAATTTCTTCACGGGTGAGCCTCCGGTTTGTTTGAATGTGGCTGCGTTTGATGACAAGAGGAATTGTTTGCCGAATAGGCCGGCGCAAAGGAAGCCTGCTCAGTGTAAGATGTTTAGTAGTAAGAAGATACATTGTGGGGCGTTTAGGTGTAAAAAGTTTGTTCCCGTGCTTCCGAGTCCCCCACCGGCTCCTGTTGTGACCCCGAGCCCTCCTGTTGTTACACCGAGCCCTCCTGTTGTGACTCCTAGCCCTCCCGTTGTGACGCAAAGCCCACCTCCACCTGTTTATAGCCCGCCTTCACCGTCTCCCCCACCTCCATCAACTCCTCCACCTGTGTACTCACCACCACCCCCTCCACCTTCGCCTCCACCGCCATCTCCCCCACCACCTGTTTACTCGCCCCCACCGCCCCCTCCATCGCCTCCACCACCTGTTTATTCACCCCCACCCCCTCCACCTTCCCCACCACCACCTTCACCTCCCCCCCCAGTTTACTCACCTCCTCCCCGCCACCCCATCTCCACCACCCCTACCACCAGTTCTCCCCGCCACCACCATCACCACCACACAGTTTACTCACCTCCCCACCGCCCTCCTCCTCCTCCACCCCCACCTTCGCCCACCACCATCACCTCCTCCACCAGTTTACTCCACCTCCACCCCCACCCCTCCCCTCCTCACCACCGCCTTCACCCCTCCCCCGTCACCATCTCCACACCCACTACCCCTAACCCACCATATTGCGTAAGACCGCTCCTCCACCCACCAACCGCACACCCCCCCACCCCCAGCAGCTGTCCCCACACCACATCACCGACACCATACTACTATTATTCACCCCTCCACCACACTCCCACTCCACCCCATTCACCACCACTCCCCCACACTCACCTCCACCGCCTCATTCCCCGCCCCCACCACCCGCATATATCTACTCATCCCCACCCCCCACCACACTCACCACCTCCACAATCATACCCACCTCCCCCACCTCACCACCTCCACCCGCACCCTTTTGTATTAGAACCCCACCCCACCATCACCACCACCTCCTTGCATCGAATACTCACCACCACCACCACCGTCACCAAAACCATCATCCCCACCACCCCATTATAACCCTCCACCGGTAACATACCACAGCCCGCCACCTCCAGCCCCCTCATACGAGGGCCCACTACCGCCAGTAGTCGGGGTCTCGTATGCATCACCTCCACCCCCACCTTTCTATTGATTCTTTCAATATAAAACGCGTACTAAAAAAACACAAAAACAAGCCCTGCAATTACTATACCTTACCATACCCCCAATGTCGCGTGATTACAAACCATCAAGATTAGTAG
This sequence comes from Artemisia annua, assembly GCA_014162995.1. NCBI lineage: Eukaryota > Viridiplantae > Streptophyta > Magnoliopsida > Asterales > Asteraceae > Artemisia > Artemisia annua. The sequence goes on from LBNU01007092.1 coordinate 164,196, forward strand.
ATTTTTGCAGGCGTTACATTACGTTACTTTTACATGATCATCATCATCATCATCTTCACAGAGACGACCAAGGAACGTAAAATAGGTAAGCGGAGGATTCTTTCCACCCAATATTTATTCGAAATTTGTTATGATGAGATAAAAAAAAAAATCGATTTGTGAAAATAAATTATTGCCAGGGAAAATTATTGTTAGGTTGCAGACAAGTTTTATGTATAGAGAACATCTTTATGGTTTCTTCGTTTTTATTGTTATTATTGTTATCATACTTTTGATTTCAAATTTTATAGTATAAGCATCATCTTCCAACATTTTTACATGTATTGATTTCGTGCCGTTTTTTACTTCATTGGTTTATTCGATCCTATGTTGTTGTATATAGTTGTACATTTGTTATATGCTGCTTATTCTGCGTTGAGATTTAAGTGAACTTGGAGTTTGAATCGGGAACAACTACTTTAATGTTCGGGTTGATTGATAGATGATTTGTGTGATTTTTGAGGTGATTCATGTGAATTAGTCAACTTTCATGGGTGTATGTATGTATGCTCTTTACTATTGTCAATTCATAAGGAGATTAGTAGTGGAAATTTGGACCACAAACCTTACTAGTGCAACCCATAGAACAACTTTCCTCTTCATGAATACTTGCTTTTTGATTTATTTGTCATGTGAAAGTAGGTGTTCATGGTGAGACATCTACATCGGTCGGATAAGGTCCGTGCTGTATTATTATAGTGACACATCTAACCAGTTGGGTAACGGCTTTGTAGTTAGTACTGGTTTGGTCCCAAAAGCATAGCTAGAATACAAGCTATTCAATGTAGTATGTCGTATGAATATAGAACCGTAAACTTGATTTATGAATTTTACTCTGTAGCATGAACTGTTTTCTAAAATTCTAGAACTGTGATCCGGATTGAATATAGCCTGCATTCATGCCATTGCCGACTTGGTTCATGTTTGGTTTTGGCAGACCGAACTTATATGAAAGCCTGATTTCGGTGCATTTAGTTCATGGTTTTGTAGTTCGGGTGTTTAGCTATTGTAAAAATCCAACTTGTCGAGGTTTTTGTGTGCAAATCACCGCCCATTTTGAACTTGTTATAAGGAGCGCGTTTGAAATTTTTTTACTATGCTATTTGAATTAGGTGTTCATGTATCTCAGCTGTGTATACAAGTAGATAGTTTAAATTATGTTTTTGGGATGCTAATTGAAATATATGTATTATTATTGTTGCTTCAAGATCTCGATTCATTCTTTCATTGGGATTGAATATACTGGCTCGCCATAATTTTTGAACTTCTCCAGAAGAATTTTTCAACATTTAGAAAGGAAGTAAATTACCATATTAACCCTCAATGTTTTACTTCCCTTGATGCAACAAAATACTACTCGTACCAACATGTTAAAAGATTACTCAATCTTTCTAAGAAAGGAAATGACAAGAACGCGTTGTAACACATTGAGCACCATGGCAACATGGTGTTGTCTCTCTTAAAACGTATACTTATTTACACTAGCACGTAAGTAGGCGACCTGAAATGGCCAGCCTCCCTCCTTTCGCCACGATTCATGAAAGTATCATGTTCCAAAAAAGTTAGAACATCGTCGTTCGCCACGATTATGGCCATGACTACAACCACATGTTACTATTTAATTGTCATTGATCCTTTTGGGCCTAAACAAAATGTGAAACTCGCCATTGAGAGTTGGAAATTTCCTCATTGCTTTGATGTGCACCTTACATTTTATTTAGATAATTATATGGTGCAAATAAACCTTCCTTAGCTGTCACCCCCCTAAAATGTCAAAGCCTAGTGAGTTTGTTGTGCCCATCTATGTTTCTTAACATGTCATGTGAGTGGTAAGATTGCCACAATTTCCTAAGTGACTTCTCTATTTTCTATCAATGATTAGAACCTTGAAATTTTATTTTATAAGAACATTTTCACCAAATGACATAACTAAATGATTTTTTCTATCATAATCTATTGATACAAGTATATATAACTTTCATCACTTAGCAATCCCATAATATGAGAGAAATTCTTGAGTAATGCTACATCCTCCTAACATGTTGTATAAACAAATAAAAAGTTGGGATGAACATGGAAATTTGAATACTTGCAATTCAAACAAGAAACAGTGTCTCTTTATGGTTTTTACTCTTTCTATAACTAGAAAATCTTTTACATCAAATCTATCATTGAGCACTAATTTAATATTTCAGAATGTACCAATAAGCTCTGATTTTGAGAAGTACTACATATATGATGGGTCAAAATGCATCATATTTTGCATAGAAATAGGAAACAATGTGAGCGGCTTTTCTATCCTGACTCTTTCACCGCATCTCAGCTTTTTTTCTCCTTTTACTTCCACTCACCACACAAGAGTAGTGGTGACACCCGCTCACCTTTATAAAAATATACCCCACTAAATATCCTACACACACTCACAAACCAAATATTTAATTATAAAAACCACACTTTTTCTCTCTTCTATGCTTGGTGAGTTACTCACCATACAATAACTTTTTTGGACCCAACTCACGAGCGACTCATGCAAGCAGCGTGGAAGTCACCCTCGTGACTTAGTCACTCACGATGGATTTGATCCCACTCCCTCCGGCCTAAACATATGTAATGCTGCCCATCTCAAATTCGTTTCTTCAAAAACGCATAAAGTTATTATTACTATGAGTCACAAGAAGAGATCTAGCGATAAGTAAATTTCGTGTGTTATTTACGGTTTTTGTTCATTGGATTATGTTCTTGTTGTATCCTTATGGTTTGTGTGATCCATGATCATATGTTTGTCATGCCAACATCTAAAAGCACACTATTTTTTTTTTCACACAAACCATGTTTTTCTCTTTATGTCTCCATGAGATTTAGTGGGTCATTGTATTATCATTTATCGGTAGCATGCATCTGCCTTTTCTTATTTATATAGTTTGTCTATTTTAAAGTACATTATATAAGTTGCATTTGATCATTGGTCTATTTTCATATCATTTTTTCTTGTACATCACTCTAGCTACCTTCGATAATTGAATAGAATCAAAGTTGCTATCATTATTTTTATCACAAGGCTAGCTACGTTTGTTAACTAACAAACTTTTAAATAAATATTTGTAGCACCAACTTTATATTAAATGACAAAATATATTGCGGTTGGTAACGAACATGGTAAAGTTCTATCTACACAATTTTCAAGAAAGCACACCTTGATGTTTGAAATTTTAACCGAGTTCCTTGAAGACCTTATAAGCTTTTCCGTATATCATGGAGTAACCAGATACAACGATGTTTTAAAAATCGATTTTTTTATTAATCAGGTCAAGCAATCGGTTCACGGTTTAAACGGCGATTCAATCGTTTTCTTTTTCTCAAAACCAGCTTTCAGTTACCCAATCAATTTAGAGTCCAACTGGTTCAACCAGCCAGGTCAACCAGGGTTTTAAAACATTATACGATTATTATTTTCAGAATATGCCTCCATGTCATAAAGAATAAACCTCAGAAAAACAAATTTAGTTGCACATGAATGACAATTATCATCTTGTTAATATTAATTCCAATTATAGATGTAAACAGAATGAAGAATTATTATGTTGGTTTAAAGTTTGAACTAAAGAAAGAATTAGAGTTTATTAAATGGACCCTTCTTTTATCAAACTCACATGGGCTACTTAACATTATATTTAATGTAAGCACTAATAATTTTGATTGAGTGTGTTATGACTTATGAAACATTGGTACAACCACTATTTATTTATATGGGCAAGTGAGAGTGTGTGAGTAGGTCATATCAATTAAGTGATCACCCACTCGTATTAATACTTGATGTATCTTTCCACTGCACTAACCAAATCTTCATGATTTCTACATTCTACCTTACATCCATGAAAAGATATCTGAAAAGTTTTTCATTCAGGAAAGTTCTATTTACATAGTCAAAAAGCTCAAAAAAATAATTAAACAAAAAATAAATAATGAAATCCACCATTTACTCAATTCATATGACTCACTATTTCATACTACATCCATCCTAAATAATAGTCCACGTTACTTTTTGTAATGTCCTAAATAATAATCCACATTCACTACTAAATATAGATAGAGAAATTTGATCGAGTTTACAATATTACCTTTGATTGAATATATTAATTATTTAGTTAAGTTTAAAAGTATCATTATGTTAAAAGTAAGAGAAACAAATCAGCCATAATTATGTGTTTTTTTAAAATGTGTATTTTTTAAAGAACAATTATTTTGAGATGAAAGGAGTATCAATTAAGTGATCTCACCCACTTGTAACAACAAGAGAGTTTGGAAACATATAGGATAACGCTTACAAAAGTAAACGGGTGAGGTTTTACCGTATTCTGGTTACACGAGGAGAGCGACTCTTCTAACTCAAACACACACGGTTTAACCGGGATATCTGTGACCGTTCATACCAGTTCCTTAACCATCGCAAAAATATCTACCTAGTGAGTTTTAAACTTGAGACTTTTATGTGAGAACCTCATAACGCCTAACCACTAGGTCGGTTTGATGTTGTTTAAAGGTTTATCGGTTACATAAGTGTATACAAAGTAGGTGGTGTTAATGGTTACAAAAGTATAAACAAAGTAGGATTGATGAACGATGGATCCAATAGAATTATATAGAAGTTTCACGGATGCGAAAATGAAAATTTGATGTTTTTCTTCTTTATGAATCGCGATTCTCATTTAGCATAAACCTTTGTCAATGTCCGTAATATATATATGGAGGGTTGTGGTTCTCTAACGACTTTCACAACAAACTAAAGTCTATCGCACTTGCATGACCCATACCGGTCTTTAAGCAATAACCATATTCCAAGTTTTTCCGGCTGCCTCCCCATGAGTGGAATACGGTCCTTAGACGTGATTCTAGAGGTGGTATCGAAGCTTCCCAGTTTAATGAGTTGCGGCTTCATATTGAGTCTGTAGTTTTGAACTCTAATCCAGACTCTTGGTCATGGACTCCAAATATTCACAAGGGTTTCACGGTTTCCTCGGTTCGGCTTTTGGTTGATTCGCACCTCCTTCCGTTGGTCCTCATGCTACTCGTTGGAACCGTAATATCCCTATTAAAGTAAATGTTTTTGTGTGGAGAGCCTTGCTTAATAAACTTCCTTCAAGGGTGAATTTAGACCGTAGAGGCATTGATGTTGACTCGGTTTTATGCCCTATTTGTCATGAGGATGTTGAGACGGTAAACCACATTCTTTTTACTTGTGATTTAGCTAAAGACATGTGGTCTTTGTTGGCGAAATGGTGGGAGCTTGATGTTCCTTTTTGCACTAACATATCGGAGTGGTTGTCTTGGATTGATTCGATTCCCATTCATAACAAAGCGAGAACGTTTCTTGATGGTGTAGGTGGAACGCTTATGTGGTCCTTATGGAGTTTTCGGAATAGGATAGTTTTTTCTAATAATCCTCCCAAAAAGTCCTTACTTTGGGATAGTATTGTTTCTTTTTCTTACTTATGGATTTCATCTAGAAATCCTAAGCTTAATGTTGGGTAGGTTGGTTGAGGAATCCTTTACTTTTCATAACCTTCTTGTAATGTGCTTCTAGCTTTTGCTAGTTTAAAAACCGACCGCCCGTTCAAAAAAAAAAAAAAAAAAAAAAAAAAAAATCCAAGTTTTTCCGAGACAAAAAAAAGGCATTCTTTGTCACATTGTCACTAGACTAGACAGCTAGACTAGATGACTAGAATACTAAACATCAGTCTGTGACTTCTTTGCATACTTCAAGGCCCAATATAACGGGCTTACAAAGTTTTAATCTTGAAAAAGATAAGCCCAGATACTATATTGGATTGTGCATTTACATGCTCTAATCCAGTTGTTTGTCCAAAAAAGCAACGAGTAGTATTTAGATTCATTGAAGGTATAAAATACAAATTGAATTTTTGGCCATGGTTAGCTTAAAAGTATAAGTTTTAACAACTTAATTTTGTTGATAAAAGGCACATATAAATGGATGAGTTTTTCTCCATTTAGGTTATCCGAGAGGGCGAACCTTTAATTCATATGTATGCGGTCTAACTAAGGTATCTCTTGATCATTTCTGACCTTTTCTCTGGCCGGCCATCGAGATAAAAAGACACATATCGTAGGGGTCAAATGTACAGTATCTTATACCACATCTTTCTCTTCCTTTATATAGTGTAAGGACACCTAGCCAAAACACTAACAATTTACATACCTTTCTTTTACAGGACAAGTTGAGTTTGTGATGCTTTCGCATTCGAGGACTTTTCTATCCTAACAAGTGGTGGGCGTACATGTATTTTGCGGATTGATAAACATGGTCCTTGATCCTTCAAAGTGCTGTGGGGCGTGGTGGCTAAAGACGATAATGTTGGTAACCAAGTTGAACTTGACGAGCATGCCTTTAACGTGGTTAATTGGGTCCATCCGAACATACACGAATTTAGCATTTCTCTGTAATCTTTTGATCCAATCACACTTTCATATATTGCAAATGTTAAAATGAAACAGAAGGCACAAAATCAAAGTAAAAAGTAAAAGATTATTGTTTTTTTATTTAAAAGTCAGCAATATATTACCAAACAAACAAAACATCAAAGGCATCCAACTTCCATAATCAAGTCGATTAAAAGAGACAGACCCCAAAATAAAAACTAAGTCGACCATATATACGACACCAAGTCAAAGGAAATAAAAAAGTCCATCGAACATTGCATACCATATCAGACCACACACTTAGACTATCCAACAAATAGTATGACCCACTAAAACATGCCAAAACAAGCATAAAACTAATAACTGTCGATACGAAGATATTTAAATTAAACGGTTTATTATATTTTAGTGATGACAAATAGGTAACATGTAATATGTAACAAAAAATGCGTAAGTTACTCGTAACCATAAATCGTCAAAACATATATTCCTCAACGCTTCTTATGTTGGAATTTGTTTGTTATATTGTATTATGATCAAAACATTTAACAAACTATTGAGTTATATAAACAAAACATCCAATGCATTTTAAAGTTGCTCATACTCAAATCACACAAGCTCTATCATATGCATCAAAGCGATTTTCAACTTTTAAATTAAATCATACTTCCATATTTTATAAAAGGATGTATTAGTTTTAATCTTATATTTTACAACTAGCTAGAGCCATTCAATTAGTGAAGTATTCAAACTTCAGCCATCATTGAAATAAGGATTTACCAGTCTTAGGATAATCCAAAACAAAGGAGGAAAGCATAAGTTTTTGCATAAAACCTCACATTTAGACTAGTCATAATGAGACCAAACCATTTGGTTGGTCTTGCCATTTCTAACGCGTCTCCCCACTACGGAGACCAACCAGATGCGTCATCTCCCCCTAAAAATGAAAGTTTTGGTCTGTCAGGCGACCAAAGAATTGAAAGGGTTTGTGTGTGTGTGTGTGTGTGTGTGTGTTTTTTTTTTTAATTTATTTTTGTGAGGTTGTTTTGGTTGTGGCTGCGGTCTCCTTACTATGAGTGTTTGGTTTGTGTTTGATATAAGAGAGAGAAAACTGAGTTGGCGCTGATGTGATAGTGGTGTTTGGTCTCTTTTTGTGGTCTCATTACTACCAGTCTAACCATTTCTAGCCATAGAGTGTGTAATACTTTTTAGCATCAAACATATTTTTCCCAGCAATTTTTCTCAAACAATCTTGAAAGGAAATAAAGCTAAATCCCATAAATTTTTCTCAACAATCTTGAAAGGAAATAAAGCTAACAAGTATTGAATGATGATAACATCAAATAGTTTCGTTATTTTAGTGTCAATTTCCCCCCTAATTTTCTCATCTTTTGTGTTATTTTACTAGGATATATGCTTTTATTTGTTTATATTCTGTTTTGAGGAAAAGATGAGCGAAGGAACGAAAAAACGCGGAAATGGAAGATTAAATATGAAGATTATTGAAGTATGCACATTCTGCACTAACTACGGCGTAGAGGGATTCTCTACCTACGCCGTAGCTCACTCAAAAGACCAGACGAAGTCCACCAAAGACCTATGGCGTAGTCAACATATCGACTATGGCGTAGTTATTCCAACAAGATTTCTACGGACGTAGCAAACATTCAAGGTACGCCGTAGGTCCTCAAATCAAACAGTGAAGAATATCCGTGATCCTTGATGAAGTTACGCCGTAGTTTCTGATATAACTACGCCGTAGAAGTGCCAGCAGAAGTTCTACGCCCATAACCCATGATCAATCTATGGCGTAGTTGTAATTTACAAAGGCTACGGCGTAGCCAACCCTAGAGCTACACCGTAGGTGAGTCGGGCACTATAAATACCAGCCCTAATTCCGAGTTTTAAACATCACTTTCACATCACTCCACCACACAGAAGTCCAGAGGAATTCAGGGAGCAAGGAGAACGACGTTCCACTTGCATACAAGTCATCTCCAAGGGAGAAATCACATTTCAATCATAAGTTTATCCATTTATAATTCTTGTATTGAATTTATGTTTTCATTTACAATGTTTAACATGAGTTTTTCTGCATTTATTAATATGACTGGCTAAACACCTCTTGGTGTTAGCCTTATTATGAAATTGTTATTGCCATGATTTAGTTTTCTTGCATCTATTATCGTTTTATTTGAATACTTTCTTAGCATGTCGTAGGACACTCTAGCTTTGGTAGCATTAATATTTGGTAGCTCCATTGAGGCTAGGAGAATTGACAATAGGACCCATAGCGGATAAGGGTTTGACTTGGCGATAGAAATATCACCATACACGTGGAAATTTCAACGAACGACCACCTACCAAATAGATGTGCTTAAGGAGTTAGAGGGGATATAAGTTGCGATCGCCCGGATCCCGTTAGACTAGTCTAAGTTAATAGAGGCACTTAACGACTCTTGCATCTTGTAGGCAAAGCGACCTTCCGAGGAACTCCTAGAATTTAAAGTTGTAAGAATAGGGCAAGGTGTAAGATAGGTTAGAGATTTGACCATCTGAATCTATCGACTTGAATCCCCAGATGAAACGATATGATGCACTTAATTAGAAAACTTGTCATGATAATAACAAGAGTAGTAACTAGGTTAACACAGCTTCTCCCTACTGATTTCCCTCGTTTATTTACTTGTTTATTGCTTTCGTATTTTATTTTATTAGTTAATTAATCTTTTAATCATAAAACCCTTTTAAAACATGACACTAAACTTAGATAGATTCCACACGCATAGCTCTTGGGACGACCTCGGCTTTACTATCTAGCTATACCATACACGATCGTGTACACTGCCCGATAGTGCATTAGGTAGACCTTAGGTAGACGAGCAACTTATAAATATTAAAACCTGGTCGGTAAATCCTGCATCAAATGACATTCAAAAATGGCCATAAACTTAATTTCAAAACTGCAGACCCATGGATCCTTGCAGGATCCGTGAAGGGTCTGTGACATGGATCCGTGGACTGTGATGCTCTGTGAAACATATTTTTTGTCTTTTTAAGCCAACATTAGGCATTCTCACGCCTTCAAAATCCTCACTAGCCCTTGATTATAATCCTTCTAACTCTCATTTGTTGAAAACATATTAACATGTGGAGATCAACCATAAAAAGCGTCTTCATCCATTGAAAGCATATTAGAATGTGAAGATCCACCACAACAAACTTAGAGCTCTTGTCATCTTCATACAATGAAAACTTCTTATCAAGAGAAGATCAACCATATCTAGCTTAGAGTATTGATGTCTAGATTAGTTATTGATATCTATTAGACAAACTTGTCTTGTATTACCATTATACAACATCATGTGTCACTACCATACAACATCATGTATCACCAACCGTATTCCAAACTACATGTTAGATATGTTTGTTTTAGTCTTTAAAACACAAGGGTTAATGGTTTGTTGTGTTTGGGCAAAAAAAACACAACTGGTATGGTTTTACCCGAAGAAGAACTTGATATCTAGCTTAGTATCGGTAAACTTGTAAACGACGTTGTAAGGTTTTCTTCATCGAGAAGGGAGTTTGTTCAACTATTGAAGAAATTCTCTAGTTGGAAACTCGGGGAGTAGAGTAGGGAGAAGAGAAGCTCAATGTTGAACCACTATAAATTTTCGTGTCTGATGTGATCTCTCATTAATTATTGTCTCGCATTCATGGATAAGTTTTCTTTCACCCTCTCTATTATTATTGTCACTTATCATATTGCATCATACTGATTGGTTAGTTGGGACAAGAAATAAAGTTTTAAAAAGGAACGTATTCTCCTCCCTCTATGTTTCCGCAATTATTATGCAAACTCTTTATATTTTAATATTAACAGTTTATTTTTTATTTTTATTTTATTTATTTACTTTTTATTTTTACCATTTTATCGGCCTCTTTATATGTCTCATAAAAGATAGTAGCAGTATTTGACAAAACTAGAAGGAGCAGTAATAAATAGTTGAATCTTGAAAATGATATAGCGTTTACATTTTTACCTTTCTATAGTGGCGTTTCTCATACTAGCGTTTAAACAAAATCAAAAACTCTTCTCCTTGCAAAACAAGCTTTATTTGGAATACGTTAAAATGCCGAAAACTAGTTGCTTCAAAATGCCGCCGGGCCGAACATATATATAACTTATTTTGTGTTGCTGAAAATTTTGATTATCTTTTCGTAGCCTTATATAGAATTTGTGTACCCGAATCAACTTATTTTCGTAGCCTTGCTAAAAATCAAAAGAATTTGTGTACCAGAAAAAATGAAAAATATTATTTTCGTTGCCTAGCTAAAAAACAATATAATTTGTGTACCTGAAAAAACATAGTGCTGTTTGTGTCTTGTAAGCATAACATATAAGATAAAGACGTAAAGCATGGTAATTTTTTGCTTGTGAATTTTGGTATATTTTATTCAGCTAAACACAACAACAATATCTGCATGTTAGTATATCTTTTCTAAAAAGGAACATATATCAATGCCTTGATTATCTTTCAAGTTTAAATATGGACAAAAAACAAAAAGGGCGCTGATGCTTTTTGACATTGGTAAGTGGTAACATGCGGTAAAATATATAAAGCGAGTTTGTCACTTAAGTAAAAGCAGGGTGAATTCGACATAATCATAAGCTCTAACACCTTTTACCGTTTTACCTACTACTTTGAGTTCACAAAAATAATTGATTTGTTAAAACACATCTCTAAAAAGTAGATTGAGACACATGAAGAAAATAAATTACGTTTTTAACCGGCGGAGCAAAATGATGGAAATAAAGCTTTTTCAAACATAAAAGTAAAAGTTAAGAGATAATTAGTCATAAACAAACATTGACAAGTTTTGCCAAACATGTTACTTTACTCTATATTAAAGGAAAAAGTGAAAAAAGTTTCGTTTTAAATTGTACCTAATGATATAATCTCTATTTTTTGTCAGGTAATCTCATGCCTCTTAACTTTAATTACCGTTACTTAAAGTAGTAAAATATGTAAGCAACTGTGTCAAATACAATATTTCCTTTTGAAACACACCAATTAGAAAAGAAGTGAGGGGGTGCTTGGTTAAGGGTTTTAAATGGTAAGTAATGGTAATGATATTCAAAGATGGTGCTTGGTTTCATATAATGCAATGCTCCATTACCCTAAAGTGGGTAATACTCCATTTCTCCACAATTTGGGGGTAATACTAAGGAATGCTCATTATATTCCTTAGTATTCCCTTTCCTTTTCCCATTACCATTACCCATTTTAAACCAAGCATACCCTGAATATATATGTGACGCACGATATAATTTTTTTTAAAAAGTGAACTATATTACACCAAACTTAATATTTAAGAGGTGATGGACATGTCTCAAACACCTCTTGAAACTACAAACTATACACTGCAACATTGAACACCTATACAATGCTAAACTGAAAATTGAACCAGAATACATTTGCAAACATAAATCTTGATATCACCTTTTTATTCACAAATTTCATCAAGCACCCTAGGATATTCCATTACTATGTCTAAATTTCCTCTTTGTAATATTATCTAGAAGCCATTTGAAGCTACAACCTCACAAAAGACTTCATACTATCACAAAAGGGCATAATCATAAGTGAAAAATCGCTATGGGTTAGATCAATTCAATCAATGGTTACATTTCCGGTATCAGAGAAGAACATATAACGTGAACAATACCATTACATGTCTTGAAAGAGACGTGCATCACCACTGACAGAGCTCTACCATATACCAAAGAACAAACTTTATGGATATCATACGCTCCTGTTCTCCATTTCCTTCTTGCGAGATTACCGTAATGACTATATGCAACTACAACCACACATAAAACATCAAAGTACTATGACAAGCAGACATCATCCAGGATTATTATCACATAAAGTTTCTACCAAACACACCCAAGTGATTCAGATACATTTTGATAAATCAAGGTAGTCATATCTTGCATGACTCACCCTATTTATCACAATGTAAAAGAATCCCAGAAACATTCTGTTTATCCCATATCACTACTAAATTCAACCTTTTCCAAAAGTAGGAACTTATCCAAGATACAAATCCAAATCCATCTGCTCCAAAACAAAATCTTAATCCTTATTCTTCTACACAGTTAGTAAATTTATAGTTGACATACCATTCCTTAGCAACTGTTAGTACCTAGTTTGTTCTTTATACTTTTAAACTCATCAGTATCATTTTTATGCTATCAATAATAATCCCAACCAGATCCTCAGCATTCATTTTCCTTAGTAAATAACTTTTTGTTTCTTTCTTGCCAATTAAGAACTAGTCTCCACACCACACTTTTAATTGACTTATTTTTAAACTGATTGGCCATGGACTGAACAATATCATCATATTCTTTTCGAATATCAACTGCATACATTTTCCTTTTCAGAGCATTCCAAATTCTTTCTGCATAATCACACTGAAAGAAAAGATAACTATGAGAATCCGTACAATTAGAGCATAACGAACATCTTACTGTGTCATCCTTATTCCACCTCATAACCCTATATTGAGTCATTAATCTTCTGTGTATACCCATCCATTGCACAAACATATGACTTGGGATACTTTGAGAAAACCAAACTATTTTACTCCAATAACATCTGCATTACTTCCCCTAAAATCTTGCCAGGCTCTTCTGATAGAGAAAGCTTTTGTTTCACTATTATTACATTTCCACTCAACTCTATTTGCATTTCTTTAACACACAAATTGCATATTAAGAAGTCCTGGGAATGTGGTTGTCCATTCCTCAGGCCACATCCACTGCCATTCCTTAATCATATCAGTAACACAAACATTATCCGTTAACCTTGTTGCATATATATCTCTTTTACTTAGAATTCGACTTAAAGGACCAGTCTCCATTGATCATATCACATAGAGGTTGTATGCCATTTCCAATCTTATGAAAAATAGGAGGCCTTACTTTCTCTCTGATCTCAAGAAGAACTCTCCGCTTCCAACTATCTGATCCTTCACTTTTGATATCGAAGATACTTCTCCCTTTCAGTTTCACTACATTCACCCATTTGACCAAAAGACTTTCTTTATTTGCAGCTATATTCACAATATGTTTAGACAATAAAGTTTCATTTTAGCACCCTTGGTCCTTGAACTCCAATCCACCTTGAGCTGTTGGTTGTATAAAGTTTTCCAAGCAATTTTAGCTTTATCTTTAGCAAGATCACCTTGATTCCACAAGAAACGCTTCAACACTCTTTTAATGTCTTTGACAATTGATTTTGGAAGAAGAAACACTCTTGCCCAGTAAATTTCATTGAAGCAAGTACATAAGCTATTGATTGGACTCTAATAGCATAGGATAAAGACTTATTTTTCCATTCTCCCACCTTAGCTCTCACATTATCCACCATATACGTACATTCTCCTCTACCCAATGTCTTAGTAATCAAAGTGATTACAAGATATTTAACAGGTAGCTTATCAACTTGAAATGGAAGTATTTCAAGAATTTTGTTTTGTTCTCCCATATAAACATTCCTAAAGAACATGGTGCCTTTGTTCATATTTGGGACCAATCCTAAGACTTTACCGGGTACAAATAAGCATTTTCAATAATTTTTAGGGCATTGTATACATACCTTCTAAGCTTAGTTTCGATGTGAAAATTTTTCATACTTTTTAATAATACTCCATTAAGAGAGCCAATTTATGAATAATCAATCCACACTCACGGGTATACAAAGTTAGTGTTCTCCACCGATTTAAAACTTTTTAAATAAATCATTATCAAATCAACTATTTTTCGGTTTTTTCAAAATACTTTATTACACTCACACAAGCGGAAAAAAAAAGAAAAAAAAAAAGAAAAAACTAATCAACTTATAGGAGATAAAGATATAATTTAGGGTCTATGGATAACCGACTCATAAGTTTTATTATTATTAACAATTTTTTTGATGCACCGACGCGAGAATTATAAGCAAGTGTAAAATAAATAGATTTTCAAACTCAAAAATTAACCGCTCTTAAATTAGTATTCTGAACCTATGTGAGTTTCCTTTCAATTATGTTATAACTCTTTGAACTATTATTGCCTAATAAATTTGTTATATTATCATTTTGAAAACGAATAACTAGACGTATAAGATATTTGGACATTTAAGTAGGATCTTTCGATCTCGATCCAAACTTACAATTCTGATCTTGCAAAGATAAAAACAATGTATATTAAGATCCCAATCTTAATAGCCTTGCTTCAAAGAATAGAAAACCCAAATCCAAACACCTCCTCACCCCATCTTCATATCCTTCTACCTCATTCTTCTATCAGATACCAATCATTTCAAAATAAAGTGGTTGATACTTAATAGAAGAATGATGTGAAAAATATGAATATAAGATGATGAGATGTTTTGGATTTGGATTTTCTGTTGGTTGAGAAAATAAAGATAAATGGTTGTTTGAGTTGGATTTTGAGAAAATAATAATAATAATAATAATAATAATAATAATAATAATAATAATAATAATAATAATAATAATAATAATAATAATCATTATTATTATTATTATTATTATATTATTATTATTAAACATTACTTTATTAGAAATTGATAAGATTTACAAGAAATTAGTGTAGAGCCGAGATAAAATATGAGCCCTACTCCTCTAGCTATAGCAAAGCTAGACATTATATATCTGTAAGGATTAACGATTCAAATATTTTCTCTCGCGTTAGATCCACGTTAAAAGATAACCGGAGAAATAATTGCACCTTTCATCCTCAGGGATGTATGGTGGCTGACTTTTAAGGATGGTTGTAAATGTGCCAACTTATCTCGGTCAGGGATGTATATTGTTCAAATGGGCAAACAACAAAGGTGTATTTTGGACTTTCCTCTTTTGCGAACTTTAAACATTACATGATTATGTAAAAAAAACAGGTATCGAGATTTTCTTTAGTTGATATAAGTATAACCGGTAATGTTTTCTCACAATTAAACACAAAATTGGGTCGCTTACTAGGCCTCACTATTCTGTATATGATGAAACATTACCGATCATGTTTATATCAACTTGAGAAGATCTGCGCAAGCTTTATCAATCATAAACACAGCAGGTTCATAATGTTTATAGAAATATAAAAGAACATATATTTAGGCTTCATCGAGTTCCTTTGTCTCAGTTTGATTCATTTATAATTTTATATAGCCTTTTGAGTTCTTCCATTAGATTTTTATGGTCGTGATTCATTTACACCTTCAAGGTTCTTCTTATAGATTTTTTATGGTCGTATAATTTTCGTGGACCTACTTTGAATGGTAGATTGATAAAAATTAGAATCAGAATAAATGGATAGACAAGATAGTGGAATTGACCTAAATCATAATCTTTATTAGTGGAGGTTAAATTTTTGTTTGTGCAAATAAAGAATATGACACGACACGATTTTATTTTCATTGTTTCCTGAATTCTAGCCAAACAATATAGCTTACAAACAGCAACATAAAAAAAAAAAAAAAAAAAAAAAAAAAAAAAAAAAAAAAAAAAAAAAAAAAAAAACAAAAAAAAAAACCGCCGATAATAAGTTGTTGAATTATAAATAGTTTGAGCCCAAGTTATAAATAGAGCGAGGTATGGTATGTCGGCATGACCAACGCTCACGTCTTAGTGGTCAAGGCGAAGCTTTTGCGTATTTAAGACGTGGTGTAAGACGGCACAAAATATGAAAATATTTATACATTTATATCATATTTCATATATATCGAGTTTACAAAAAGTGTCGTGCAGAATGAATAAGGTTAAGAAACCATCCCTACATATAATACTCATTTAAAAAAATAAAAAATAAAAAGTTATCGGAGTTGAATATAAAAACTCGTCATGCCTCACGCCTTAGCGCGTCTTATCGCGCATTTTCCCGCCTCATCTCACGACACGTCTAAAGTCGCCGCCTTGGTCTATTTCGTAACGTGGAGATCATGCCTTATGCCTTAGCACCGCCATGACGCACCTTTTAGAACCATGGTTTTAGCTAATATTCTCAAACACTTACTTGGGCAACACAAATCTAAAAATTAAGTTAAGATGATCTAATGAGTATTTTTTTTAACAACGATATATATTAAGATATATATTAGAAGAAGAAGAAGAAGAAGAANAACTTGCAATTGTTTCAACTACCAGACTTACAACCTCTATATTTAAGACAAGAAAAAGCAAAATGACGTATATTATCGAAATGTCACACTTCCTCATGCATTGAGAGTTAAATGTTACATTATTTTGATAACGCCATAACACTCAAAACGCCGCAGCCAAAGTAACATAAGCTCAATCTTTTAACTCCTTTGATGCATGCCAAGAATCTTACCAATTATCCCAATCCCCACTTGAATTTAAAATCGAGATCTACATATCACTCCAAATGCGAATCAATCTCCATGCTTTGAAGCCATATCACAAGAGAAAAAGACATGTGCATTTGACTCTACATGCTCATTGTAAACCAGACACATAATCGACCGAATATCCAACCCCCGAGAAGGTATATTCAGCCTATGAGGCAACCAATCCAAAAGCATACGCCACATGAAAACATTAACTTTTCGAGGAATAAACTTGCACCGCCTTGTGCTAGGAGACATCAATGGAAGCATGCAGTAGTCTATATGATGTCTAGCGTTACCCACTGAAAAACGCCATCGTTTGCGAGAGACCATGTACACACATCATCACCTTGGACCACCTCAATATTTCCGATCTCAACTAAAAGAACCAGGAAGTTTGCATGGGTCCTTCCACCACTAACCAATCTATGCCAATCCCAAATCCAATTTCCATTTGCAATAGAGTCACATATTAAACAATCCTTAGACTTAATCCAGATGAAACACTCTAATGAACTGATTACAAAGAGGGGCATTTCATAACTACGTATCCTTCCATAATCGAATTAAATACCTATTATCCACCTTGAAACGAATCGAACCCAAAGGGATTAAGCCACTGGAATGAAGATAATTAATGGTGCTATCAATATTAGCCCATAAACCATTCGTTTGACAATCCTTTTGATCCATACTCGCTTCATCCCCATTCATCGATTTAACCACTCTAACCCATAAAGCATCAGGATGATTAACCATACGCCATGATGAGGTGAAAAGTGTACCCGTTTTAGGGGGTCATTTAAACCCTAATTCGAGTTAATATGATCAAATATTGCCTTAAATCATTCCTTTTGTCATTTCAGGTACTTTTGAGAAGAATTCTGGAAAACACCTCATTTTGGACGTTTTTGGAGCATAAAGTGAAGAAAACGACAAAGTCTCAGAAGAATGCTGGAAATCCTTCCTGACGGCGTGAGGGTCACAAGGTGACGCCGTCAGCCAACCAAGACAAAGGAGTGGATTCTGACTATACGTGACGCCCTAAGAAGAAAATGTGATATTTACACCTGACGGCGTCAGGTGTTAATATTCCTAGGCCGTCAGGTGTAATGCTAAAGTCAGGTGTTAATATTCCTAGGCCGTCAGGTGTAATGCTAAAGAGAGACGGCCCAGAGCGAATTTACATGTGACGGCGTCAGAAGTAGATCTAGGCCATCCGAGAACCCTAATGGTGGCGAGCTGACGGCGTCAGAGCATATAAGCTGACGCCGTCAGAGTGTATTTTCTATATATACTTTTCTATTTTTCATTCATTAGTGTGCAAATTTTGGGAACAAAACCCTAGACGATTTTGACAGCCTTTTCAAGGGTTTTTCACCCTTGATTCTTCCATGTTCAATTAAAGATAAGTCTCCATTCAAATTAATCAATATGTCTATTTGTTGGTTAATTATATCTTATGCTTGTCTTTCAATTAACACTAGGGACGAAAATTAGTTAGTTAAAGCTTAAACCGTCGTAAGTTAACGTAAGTTACATAATAAAATGTGACGAATTTCCCAATAATAACCGGGTAGATGAACATTGAAACCTCCGGACATCAAAATGAACTTAAAAACATGTCGGGAATAAAATGAGGAATATCGCGACGTTAAATCCCATGTTGTGATCGGCGCGTTAGCGTTTTACTTAAAAATTCGACCGTAAGTAATAGTAAAATAAGCCAAACATAAATACTTGAAAATCTTACGAGTGGAATAGCATGCCAATGTTAATGGAC